>WEIU01010355.1:90062-102527 GCA_013389925.1 Aegithalos caudatus
ATGCCTTTGTTTCCCCTGACAGCACTTTAGAGGATAAGATTCCTTGGAGACTGCCTAAATTCAGAGAAAATGAAAGGGAGGGGGAAAGACTTTGGGACTACTTGTGGATCTGGCCCAGGTGTGTCTATCTAGATCCAAGACAGACAGCTACAAATGAGCCAAGATGAAACATTTCTGACTGCAGCAGACAAAGTAGGATGGGAATGATGATTACACTGCTCCGCAATGGGGATTGCGGTAGCCAACTTCCCTGAATGTAGGCGCTGATCATCCATTTTGAAATTAAAGATATATTGTTCCCTGTGAAAATGAAATCAAGGACTTGACTCTGATCTCCCCCATTACAGAACAAATCAGGTAATGCAAATCAAGTATCATCTTGTAAGGTGATCTCTACTGGAATAAATTTGACAGCAGAGACAGACGTGTCAAAAAGCCACTACAATACCTAGGAGGCTCACTGGCATTCTGAGCTGTTATTTGGTCTCGGATATTTCTGGCAATTTATTAAGGAATGGCACCTAGCTCTAGCTGGGGATGAATTTAACACACAAAAAAAAATCCCTACAGCAAACATCAGAAACATGAATCCTTGTGCCTAAGGAAAACCTTTGGGCACTGCTGAAATTCTTCAATTATGCAGTGGAAAGCACCTAGCTGAGTTGCTGAGCTCAAGTCTCTCAGAAGGTACAAATGCCTCCAGGCAACTGCCTGAATTCTCCTGGGTCATTTAACTGGATTGGGAGTGCAGGATAGATCCTGCTTCTGCATCAGGGCAACTCCCAAACAAAGTGCTGTTCCACTGATTTTACCCAGGAGCTCAGCCACCAGACATCCCCAAAATTACTTGTTGGATTTCCCCTGGCAAACTGTGATTGCCCCAAACCTGCCTGTCCACTGTGACCCACAAGGGCCTGGTTAGACAGCCCTGCTCAGATTCCAGAATTTCCACCTCACTTGCCCATCTATTTGCATGCCATCACTGCTGGACTTTGGGGCACCTGCCATTTAAAGTCCTCTTTGAAACTGTCCTACTTTATGTGAATACAGACATTACACATATAAAATATAAATACATACTAACTGAAGGAAAGATTTAAATCTTTTTTTTCTGTTTCCTACCTGCTAGCTCAATTTTTTCTCTGCTTCCTACTCTGCATATTTGCAGTGGCATAGCTTTGGTAGGTAAAGGTGTGAGCAAAACCCATTAAGAAAGTGCAGGGCCCAGATGGTCATGACACTCTCTGAGAAGATTGGTGGACAAAAGGTCTTATTACTGGCTTACATTAGGGACTGTGAAAATTAACAATTTTTCCCCTCCTTCCCAACCCTTAACACTGACTGATCCAGGTATCTGGCTACCAGCTAGACTAAGCAGCCTCTTCTCTGTGTCTTTATTTCAGCGTGAGCAAGATCTGACCTGGCTAATGTGTCACTTTTAGAGAAAAGTGGAGAGTCCCAAGATGCATTGATGAGAATCCTTTACGTTGAAGTTGCTTGTCCAGGTTTTATTCCTCCTCATTAGGACTTCGTAATGTTTAGTTTAGATGTCTTCTTCTTCATCAGTTTGTTATCTTTGGAGTAGTCTGCTCCTAATTTTTCTTGGTCTTTTCAGACATTTCTCAGAGAGCTTGAACGTGTTATCTGAAGCAGATACTTCCTAAAGTACCTCTGCTTTTTTTGTGGAAGCAGCCTGTGGCTTCCCTTGTGATGAAAAACATCCACATGCTACAAAGTCATTATCAAAAGCCAAATGTTGACTCTTCAACCTCCCATCACACCTATTTGACTGTTTTCAAAAGACTAACCCCAGCTAAGATTCTCTAATTTTATCCATAAATGATACAATTAAAGCTAGGTACTGGGCACTAGTTATCAATGTACAGTGCTGAAACCTACAGATATTCCACAAGAGTTATAAATAATGAACTTTTCTAAAAAAACCTTAAAAAAATAAAAATCTAAGGATCTTTGTTGCTAGTAATACCAATACAAATAATGTTTGAATACGTGAGTTATGAAAAAGTTCTGCACAGACCAGAACTGATGGAGTGCCAAAGATGCTTCTTTTTCTAATTTCTATTTCACTGTACAGGAAAAAAAAAAAAAAGGTGACATTTCCAGAGTTGAAGTTAAAAACACCTCTCCTCTGAAAAATGGATTCTGGTAACATCAACAATATACAATCTATACAGGGTATGTGTATCAACTGAGGGGAAAAAAATGAGGAAAACAATCGTTAAGACAAACAACAGACTAAACTAAACCTGACAGGCTTGAGTGATGACATAATACCCTCTTACTCTGTGATGGTGACACAAAAATGCCAAAGGACACAAAGCTGTCAGTCTTGTTGTTTATCTTCTATCTAAGACTAATAAAAGGAGGTTGGAGACTGACAGAACAGACACAGGGACAGTCCTAGGCATTCAGTTTGCACTCTGAAAAATGTATTGATGGATTTAGGGGTGGCTTATTTGTTATTGCCTTTTTCTGCATTACCTTTGTGGGCTCCCTCAAACTTTTGGCATAACTTTTCTTTTTAAGCTATCATTGCTTTTTCAAATTCATGTTTAGGAGTTATATTTGCTGATATTGCAATGCCCTAGTAATTTATTAAGTATCAACTTCTGGACAATTGTCCACCTTAGTTGAAAACAAAACTAAGTTTTGCAGAGCCCCTTAGGCAGCATCATGGTGAGTAATGGAATATTATCAAACAATTCTATTTTTAGCTGTCTCAGAAAACAAAGCCTAAATGCATCCTACCACATCAGCTCCTACCTACTAAAAATGGTAAGTGACACAGGCCTCTGTAGAGCACAACACTGAAGCAGCACTATTTAATTTTAGTACATAAATCTTGTAAGGCAGGTAAAACCACAAAGAGAGGAACAAGGAACAATGTACACAGTGAAGTGTTGGTGAAAAAGAAGTGACTTTTCTGCTTATTGCCCCATTGACTTTGCAAGAAACAACTCGTAGGAAATATTCTGAGATGAACCAAGTATCTTTCAGAGTTCTGCAGAGTAACTCAAAGAGGAAGTAAATCTCTGTTATTAAAAACATAGGAGACACTATTTGCAAAATTTTCCTACACATGGATGCAATGCCAGTGAAATTCAAATTACCCTTCTTTACTACTCAAGAATATCATACAATTGAGGAAGGGACCCTATAAAGCCACAATGTCTTGCAATTCATTCCTTTCACTGGAGGGGTTGGACAGATCTATACTACCAAGGTGTACCTTTATGACTTGCAAGAGATATTTTATCTGCTAAAAGCAAATACACAGGGCCTTCAATTCCTAATTCACTCCACCTCTCATACAGAAACTAACATTGAGAGGCACAATCCTGAGGAATCTATTTCCCACTGAGGCTGGCATGCTCCTCTCCAAAGCACCAAATATGCCCCTGAGAAACACATGATCTGCTTCTACATTGGTTCCTGGCTTGTGGTTTGATCTTGTCTGGAGTGACTTTTACCTCACTGAGCCCATGATTTCTAACCCCATGCAGTCACAGTGAATTTTCCTTCCATCTACACATTTACTGTAAAGTGTTATTAGGGAAAAGCAAGAAGAAAAGTCAAGAAAGCTGGAGATTGAGCTCTCATTCCAGAGTGGACTGGAAAACATTCCTTTATTGACACAGAAACACAAATTGGCTGAGCATTAACAGCTCTGTTCATCTCCTGGTTGCTGAGTGCTGGGGCAGCAGCAACAAGAACAGGAACAAAGTGTTTGTCTGGAACAGCTGAACTGAACAGGCATTTGAAAACACTTTTAAGTCCCACTGCTTTATGTCCATGTGCTTTCTACTGTGGCATTTGAGATGAATTCAATTCCAGTCTCCTCACTGACTACAAACCAGTGCAAACCTCCTCTCCCTTATTTCAGTGATTTTGACTAATGATCTTATTTTACAACCTCCAACAATCATTTTGCTTTAAGGCTGTGCTTTAGTACTACACTTAACACTGGGCAGCGTAAACAGAACAATTCAGAAAGCAAAGGACAATCAAGAAACTCCTCTCTCTTTCCTGTGCTACACCTGCATCACAATGCAGTTATATATATTTTAATGAGACATGTGCCAGTGTGCACCACTGTGCTACAGGCACCTTATTGCAGCTGTTGAAGTTATTTCTCTGTGGCATCACGTCACAGTACCTGAAAACCCCCAAAGCTCAGAAATGCACAGCCCATCTTGTCTTATTACTTCAGTAATGCAGAAAATCTGTCTAGCCACTGAACTTGGCAGCAGGTAACTCCTCCTCTGCATTTTCCTGCATTCCACTCACATGTTTCTGGTGACAACAGAGGTTTTTATTATTATTTCAGGTGCAGGAATCTGCTGGAAGTTCAGCCATCTTGTCTTTCTCGGGACAAGGCAAGAGGAAAATACGTGAATAAAATACCTGAGTGCAATAGAGGGGTTTTTAATTTACTGAAGTGTGCATTAGCTGAACTGCTTCTTCCTACTGTACCATAGTCATTAACCTTCTCAAGAGATCAGCAGCTCTTACAAGCACATCCCCAGAAATTTAATAGAGAGACTTCTACCCTTTAATATGAAGATCTGTCCTTATTTTGTCTGCATTTTTCCCCAGAAAATAGGTATTTCTTGTTATTTTTAATAGTATAACAACAACCCTTCTGATAACACATTTCAGTCTCCTGTATTTAAAGCAGTAACGATGCACTATTATTTAAACATACAGCCACAAAACAGGTTACTTCTTTTCTACTTTTCTGTGCCACACTGCACAGTGAAACTCAGCAACAATTAAATTAATGCATCTAAACAAACCTGTGGTTTCAAGGGCAGCCTAAAAATATTGCAAGATAGCCTGAAAGCACAATATTCTTTACACCCTGATGTCAGACTCCTGTCAAAGTAGCTTTATTCTGACTATGAAAGAATGTGATCTTGACCAAAATAACAATGAAGGGAATCACTCAGTCAGAACTACTCAGATGTAATTCCTGCTCTAACACATTGCTCATGATAAACTGATTCTCAGATGACATTGTATCAGTTAAGTTTCTCGCTCAAAATTTTAGGTGCTTCATAGCTCAAAATTTTAGGTCCTTTGCTAAAGTAACATTAACAACTTTTACAATACCAAATGGAAATGACACTCACAACCACGTGCAACCTGTAAACAAACACTGATACTGGGAAGAAAATAGCTCTAAACTGGATTAAAAGGCTTAGGGAAAAATGAGACATGAACAGAATGCCTAGGAGGCAGGAAATGCACACTCTCATCTCAGAATTTATACCAGTCTCTTAAGTCTTTGATAAACCTGGGTTTTACCTTCTACTCCTATTTCAGACAAGCAGATGATGTTTACTAGCAGCCCAATAGACACTGAGTCCATTAATATAAAAAGAGGAAAGAGCTAAAGAAAACATGATTTCTTGTTATAACCAAAAAAATAAGTGACATTCTATTCCTGAGAAGAGAACATATAACGTAAGACTCATGGGTCAGAATAAGGGCAGGGAGAAATGATTCAGCAATTGCCATCATGGGCAAAACAAGATTGGCCTGGGGAAATTAATTTAATTTACTATCAATCAAATCATCTGAGAATGTGTTTAAAATCAAGTAAATTAGCAATACCAGACTCAAAGTAGGAAAAAACAACATCACAACTTTCTCAGAGCTCTACAACTTATTATCTCATAGGGTAAAAAACCCCACAACAATAAAAACAAACAAACAATCAAAAAAATCAGATAAACAAAATCCCCTAACAAATATTATTAGAAAAACCCCTCATAATTTGGGATATTTTAAGGACTGGTAGACCTGTATTTTTTCTAATAAAAATTGGGAGCAGTTGCCACAGCCTGAAGCTCCTTGGGGAAAATCTAGACAACTGTATTCCATTTTTCCATGTACCTGAATATAACTATAAACTGCAATTGCCACAGAGTTGCATGGTGTTGTTGAACCAGAGAAGTCTCTGGACCGGCCATACTCTGCTTTTCAGCCACAGCAGCAACATCTTGTATATCCATGGTCCCAGAGAAGAGTTTCCTTCTTTGTTTGAGCATACCTGGCATCTGAAATGCCCAATATGATGAGAGGGAAGCACTTGGGAAGCAGTGTTTTACTGTGGCCTGTCTTTGTTACCTGGCTAGAGCAGGTACCCTCTCAGGGTCTCCTGTGGATGCACAGGAAGAGCACACACTGCAAATGTGGAATATCACTGGACACTGGAGTGCCAATGCATAGGGATGGACTAAAGAGAAAGCCAGGCTAAGCTGGATGCAGAAGTGAAGGGGAAACAGGATGCAATACACAATAAAAATGTGTTTCTGCATACAAATGTAATTCTTGGTGGTTGTGGCTTGAATTAATGACCTCTGGAACAGCCTCAAACTAAGGTGTCCCAAGAATGCATTAGATATAAGAAGGAACAGCAGTGAAGTCCCCACCAAAGCTGGTTCTGCAGTGAAAAATGCAGTACCACAAGAGGAATCTCAGACCCAGCAAGCCACTAATGGCAGGGTGCAGAGGGATCTGATATCAGCCCAGCTGCACCATCTGAATTCAGCACCAGCAATGCAAGCAGAGTGAAGTGGTTATACCACACCAAGGACCTGTGCTGGTTTTTCTGCACAGTTCTGTCCTTGGCTGCATATCTCAGCAGGTATCTCTGCCTCCTGACTGACATACAGATATTTATCAAGGCTCTATGCAAGGCTTTTGTTTCACTAACACAGCAATGCTGTAATTCACTGTGGGAAATTTCCAAGTTTTTTCCTGTTTACTGAGTTGAATCTGATTTTACTGGCACATTGATTGCTGAGAAAAAAAAAAAACAAAAAAACAAAACAAACAAAAAACACAAGACAGAGAACTGTTTTATTCTTGTAACTAATTATGTGTAACCTTCATGTTAAGGAAACCTTTTATTCTTCAGATACTGTACTATGCCATTACAAAGTGGATTATAATTGTCCAGCAGGATTAGCAAGAGTGCATCAGAATTCACAGTAACGATTTACAGGACCATTAATTGCCTAAATATTTGATCAGTCTCTATCATTCATCTATTGCAATATTTATTTTAGATTTAAGTAGTTTTCTTATGCTCGTTATCTCAGCAAATCATATTGGGAATAGGTCTTCAAATAAGTTTTTACAGCATAGAATAAAAAGTCACTCTTATGTCTATAACCAGAAAGATAAAGCAGAAATTATTATCCATTTTTCATTGCAAGGTGATGTTTTTGCTAATCAGACCACCTGAGCCAATGTGCCATGAAAGATCGTTTGGCACAGAGAATATACATCACAGATAAGCTTAATTACTTTTCAGAGGGGAAAGAAAACTGCTCTGTGAAAGAGCAGACAGGTCTCATATTGACCTGACATGAGCAGACAGAGCTGATTGCTGCATTTCTGCAGCTCAGACATGGCTGTATTTCACAAAAGTTCTGCCAGGCACAGGCAAGTTACCCGCTGTACTGATGCTAGAACCAGTGCTGTTTTCACTTTTTACTCCACACTACTGGATCTGAGCTCTAGGGGGGTTCTATAGGGCTCAGGCCAAGTTCTCTTCAACTCTTCATCAATGTCCTGGTTGCAGGATTCACAGGAATACAGTTTGCCAACAATTCTAAGTTGGAAAGAGATGTCAGCTCCCTCAAGGGCAGAGAGACCTTGAGAAATCAGAGATGGGTGATCACCAACTGTATAAAGTTTAACAAGGGCAGGTGATGGATTGTGCACTTGGGACAGGACAATCCTTGTTGTGTGTACAGCCTGGGGAATGAGAGGCTGGAGAGCAGTGCCATGGAAAGGGCCCTGGGGGTCCTCCTGGTTGATGGTAAATTGGATGTGAGTCAGCAGTGCCCTGGCAGCCAGGAGGGACATCCCTGTCCTGGAGGGCACCAGGCCCAGCACTGAGAGCCAGGCAAGGGAGGGGATTGTCCTGGGGCAGCCTCACCTCCAGTCCTGGGGGCAGTTTTGGGTGCCACAATATAAAAGAGAGAGGAAGCCATTGGAGGGTGTCCAAAGGAGGCCACGAGGGTGGAAAGGACTGGAGGGGAAGCCTCCTGATAAATGGCTGAGGTCACTTGTCCTGTTCAGCCTGGAGGAGACTGAGGGGAGACCTCATTGTGGTGTTCAACCCTCGTGAGGGGAAGCAGAGGGGCAGGCACTGCTCTCTCCACTCTGTGACCAGTGACAGGAGCAAGGGAATGGCATGAGGATGAGTCAGGGGAGGTTTAGGTTGGATATCAGGAAAGGTGGTTGAACTAGGGATGTGGTCACAGCATCAGCCTGTCTGCCTTCAGGGAGCACTTGGAAACTGAGCCTCACCATCACTTTTGGGGAGTCCTTTGCAATGCCAGGAGTTGGATTGGATGATCCTGATGGGTCCCTTCCAACTCAGTATTTTCTATTACTCTATGACCTGGTGGAGGACTAATATCAGTGAGAGCCCTCTAAAACTGACACTTTTACAACAAAACACCCTTTCAGTATAAGACAATCTGTCACTATTATTCACATCAAGAAGCATCTTAATCAGCAGGAAGCCCTGCTGCAATCAATTACCAGGCAACTCCTGCCTGTGGCAGCCTTTGGTCCAAGCATGTCACAGTTTGTCTGGGAGGGACACCTTCACTCACCTCCTGCTCCCAAAGGGAGAATTTCAGCATAACACATATCCTCAAGGACTTGCAGCTCAAGTAGCAGATCCTTGGGCATATTAGCCCCATGGCAGGCAGCTTTGTGCAGGATTTTCCCTTTTGTATCCTAAGGTAGCCCAGATCACAGAGAAGCAGAGACAGGACTTAGAAATTATATTTATGGGAGCCTACATAGCTCTTCATTTAACTGCCGAGATTGTGTTCTCCTTTTTTAAGCTGAATGGAAGGAAAAAGCATGTTGAGAGGATTTTTACTAAGGTTAGGATAAGGGCATAGTTATAATGAATTATCATTAGACAACTGGTGGCTCAAGAAAATTTGCAGGATCTGCCTAGTTTTTATCTAAGATGGAGGCCTGCATGATGCAAATGTTCTGGGCCACTGAGAAAGTACTTAGGAGAAAAAAACAACATAAACATGACATTATCTTTCAAACTCCAAGATGCAGTAGATATGCAATCTCTAAGATGGATATATAAATACATAAAACCCCCTCAAGTACTTGTAGGTGTGCTCAAAACAACTTTTTTTTCTTGAAGTTAAAATCATGGCTTCCCTAGTTCACATTAAGTATTGGTAGCACTGATTTTGCAAGAAATATTCTTCAAAACACATCTCAAGGGTATACTAGACTATATCACTTTCATTGAATAGGAAGTTAGTGACATAAAATCCTTCATCAATAATCTTAGAGTAGTCCTGTTCTATTCCAATGCAATTTATGCTGCTCAAAAGCTTTTGAGGTACTTTCTCCTTGAATAATAATGCCTCTTCTTTTCCTCTGCTCTCTCTGGCTGGCACGCCATTTTAGATTTGATAAATCAAGCCTTAAAAATTTTTATGATTATTCCAGTTGTTTCAAGCCTCCTTTCCACATGCTATTTTCCTGCCTTATGTTTTCATTCTCTTTTCCTTTCTTATGTCACCATTCTTCATAAATGCGCTTTGTTTTACAGAGTTTTGCTAGTCTGATTTTTATTCTGCCTTTTTATTATTATCTTCTGCTTCTTTTATTCCTTTTGTTTTCCCTTTATCTACTTTCATGTCTCTGTACTGTTACAGTGTGCTGAAGTACAGAGTAGAAGTGAAGCCACCATGCATTCTGAAGAGGGTGTCTGAATTTAGAGGAGGAGGGACTCAGCCCTAATCTGGGCTTTTTTTTTTTCTTTTTTCTTTTTTTGTTTTTTGTAGTAACATGGTAGTTACTCAATTTTGCTTTCAGTTTAATTACACTAATATTACATTAGCCTTTCCTTTTAATAATCATTGCAGGGTTTGTAAAATGGTGGTGGCCAAGACAACGATGGCCATGGCTTTCACACAATTTAAATACATTGAAAAGTGCTGTTTGATCACACTAGAGTGACAAGCACATTAGGAGCAAAGACAACACAAAGAGAACTAAATAGTAAATAACTGCATGATTTCTGGGACACTTGCATTAAAGACATTTGAAAAGCACATAACCTGTCGTGGCTCAGATTCCCTGTTTCTTTCTCTTTGCATTTTCCACATGTTCTTTTTTTGCTTCATGTCAATAATTATGTTTAAAATACAAATCCATGAAAACACTCTAACAACTAGCTGTCTAGAATTTACAGTGGAATATTTCATATGTCAGTCAAATTTCTTGTGGTATGACATGGGCAGGAGACAAAACAATGAATTCAGAGCAAAGCTGCCTGCACGAGATACAGGCACAGTGACTGCACAGCAAGGGAAGATGCCCAGCCTGCTCCTCTGTACATGTGTCTGACAGGCCTGTGTTATTGCTGAATTTCCTCTGTAGACCTTTAGATACCTTAAAAAATTAGTTTCCTCAACCCACATAATTTCCAGAATTTGCAAAAGCCAACAATCTCCTAAATGGCAACAAGAACAGGAGCAAATAATTTCATGGCAGGTATTTAAAGGACTTTTTATTCACTCCTGTTTTCTCCCATCTGTTTGTTTTTTTTTCCCCAGTCCCTCCTTCCCTTGTAAACATGTTTTTGTTCTAAACTTTCTGTTTTTACACATTAAAAAAATTGTGTACATGAAACTGACCCCATGAGTAGAATACTGAGTGACAAATAATTCACTTCTGTCTGGCTCTGATTTCATACTTATAAATAAAGTAGCAGGGCTTTGTTCTGATTTTTTGTTAATAACACCATCTCAGAGGTACAATTTTACAATCCATATTTAATATACCAAATAGTGAAAAAAAATTGGTTTACTAATCAGTTTATTGAACCATTTCCTTTTATTTTGTGACTGAAGGTTCTCAACTCATACCTCCTTTTCTAATGATAATTATTTTGCTATTGCTATGAATCCATAGTTCCATTAGAGTGCAAAATAACTGTGGGAGGTAAAATCCCAGTTCTCTCTTACAGTTAATAATTTTCTTCTGTCTTTTCAGTTACTCTAAAAATGTTATGAAAATTGACAAGTTTCCTATTTCTGATGATACTTATACTAGTAATCTAATTACTTCTTCCTGTTCTGTGACTGTTATACAATTATATTATGGCATGAAAACAGCATGTTCTGTCAAATTGTTCTTTTTGTTTCTTCATAAAGTTTTAGTACATTAAAAACAAGAGAAAAAGCATTCTCTGCAACAAAGCCATAGAAATGTGACAACTTTTTCTTTTCCTTTTTTTTTTTTTTTAATATTCATAAAACTCTTACTAATTAATGAGACCTTCAATTTACTGGAAGATATTGAGTGTATGAAAATAAAATCTTACATCACAACACCCAATCTCTGAGATGTTCCCTGCCAATCATATCGTATTTTTCTCATTGACTCAATCAGGTAAATTTAATCAGAAACAAATTAAATGTCCTCTACTAGAACAAAAATGCACATGTGATTCTTATTCATTATCCTATCACATTTCTAGTGTCCACAACTGTATAAGGATGAAGGAGCTCAGTGATGCATTTTCAGCTGATCCTTTGGTCTGTTCTCCTAAACACCCAACATATCAGACACCATGTGTGATAATGGATGCATTTCTAGCTGATGACACTGGGATTGTATGGAATGACAAGCTGATAACATTTCTTTCACTCTAGCCCTTAGTCAGTTTCTTGTTTTAGCTAACCATAGCTAAAATGAGGGCCATTTTCTGGGATGAATTACATCTTTAGCCTGAGTAAGAATAGAAAGTTTCCTAAATAAAAGAAAGGAGTTTGGCAGGAGAATATCTCTGTAGAAAAACACCAGATGATGTTGTGTGGGTAAAATCCAAAATTAAACTGAATAAAACACTAGGAAACTATTTCCAAAATAAAAAGAAAAATCTTGAATCAGAAAGGAGGTAGCATTCAGTGAAGAAACAGATTAATGACATTTTATGTCATATTTTTGTGGGCCAAGGCTGAGTTACCATTCCTAGAGGTGTTCAAGAAATGACTGGACATGGCTCTCAGTGCCATGGTCTGGTTGACAAGCTGGTGACTGGTTGAAGTCAGACTTGATGATCCCAGATGTCTTTTCCAACCTAAATGATTCTATGAAAATGCTTTTGCCTTTGTCCAGCCTCAGCTAACACCACACTTCGCCAAAGATTACCCAAATAAACCACAACTACTCAATACATGACACCTTTTCCTTGTGCCTAAGGCTCTTAAAGTAAGACATCACCAAATGGACAGTATAATCTGTGGAAATAAGGTGGAGCTGATAATAAGAATGTCATGCTCCCAGACGAAATGTGCTGCTGCCTCAGGTCACACAGGATATGGTCACAGCAATCTGCATTGAGCTATTACAAGCATTTATCAAAAAAAA
>WEIU01010356.1:0-35041 GCA_013389925.1 Aegithalos caudatus
CTTCCTTCCTTCTTTCCTTCCCTACTCCCCACACTCCTTTTCTCCTTACCCCACTCCTTGCTTTCCTTCTGTTCCCTTCCCCTCTCCCTTTCTTTCTCTCCATACACCTGAGGCATCCAAAACAGAAGAACATAAAACATTCTTCTGCATTTCTTTTTTCTCTCTTCCAGGAACATAAATAAAACCAACTGCAAGTGCCTTCAAGACTGCAATTGGATTGCCCTGAAAGTGTAGCACACATAAAATGTGCTGAAAGTACACTAAATATAAACACAGAACAGGAATGAAAGTTACTTACGTACTCTCTTGGCAGGATTTGGAAAGTAGGGGAGAGTGGAGAGGATAAAGGACAAAAAGAATGGTTATTTTGATATCTGACATTTTGATATTTCACAAATCTTGGAAAACTGAAACACTGGAGGTTGGTTCTACCTTGAAAATAGCCGAGGCTGATGCAACTAAATAATCTGCCAATTAATTAATTAATCTAAAAATATATGTCAAACATTAAAACCAAAATGTATGAATTTCTGTCAGAGTTTAAGCCCATGAATTGATTATGATTGGATGGTCAGATGAAAGAGCACTTGGTTTTGCAGAAAAAGACTAGAGGAAACAGAACATTGCTGGCATATTCTCATTAAGGAGTTATAATTAGTGGCAGTTCTGACTGTTTCTTTTCTGTTTGTGTAGTTGTAGCAACAAACAGCACTTTTATTTGTCTAATAAAATTTAATGGAATAATTAGAAGACTGCTTTTCTTTTTTCCTTGTTGGGTGTCTGGATGAAAAAGAAGGCAGGGTACAAGATACTCTGTGTTCTGTTCAGAACACAGGAATATACTTTTTGTGGCACTTTTAGTGTGAAAACAATATTTCTGTTTGAATCTCTGCCGACACTAAAAAAATAAATAATTTATTGATTTAAAGAAATAAAATACTAGGATGTAGTGTTATTTTAACGTGAGAGTCTAGTAAAAATAAAACTTTATGGTTACAGATATCCAAGCAAATGTCTGTCTTTGAAGACAAGGAAATGGTAGTTCATATTAATGGAATACCAATCTGGTGCTGAATACTCATCTAGTCATTCTCACCTCCTACATTCTGTCATCCTCTTTAATGGCATATTCAAGGAAAGGATTATATAAAAGAAGTTTATTATAAAATAAGATAGAATGAGTCACCAAAGGATACTTAAAGTCAGCCTGTCCAACAAGGCAGTAATGTTGTCCTACTTAATTTGCTTGCTTATGAATTATATCTTCTGTGCTAAAAGGACAAGCATAATGATGGTAAGTCAGTCTATATTTACTCCACTCCCAGATGTGCAGGTAACACTGGATGCTCATCGTGCCTTAAAAGATTAAGGTCTAAAAAATAGTGGTTCTGAATCAACACTGCACTTCAGAAAAACTGAACTTTGTCAGTGGAAATGACTCACATATTTCAAGTTAGGAACATACTTCTAAGCATTATCCTTTGATCAAGGTCTGTCAAGGAATAGTTCTTTGCTTCAACCAGAATTTGATGAAATCAATTTTCCTTTTCTTTGTATGGGTTTTGTCTTTTATAAGTGAAAACCATGAGCAATAAAAATAAAAGCGAAACATGACTCTTGCTTCATTCATTGTGAAAAATTAACTTCATACAAGTGAGATGTAAGAAAGGGATGTCAGCTAGGAATCAAAGGATGACATTTGTTTAAGAGATCAGATTTTCTAGAATAACAGATACAATGTGGTGCATAATCAAGACAAACGTTCCTCATTGGTAAGGAATTCTAACACAGTTGACATTCAATTAAAATTTTATAAGCATTAAAATATACTTTCAGTAACTCAGAAGAGCAGCAGATTTTTCGATAAGTTACTCCACTAATTCTTTGTGACATTCCAATCTTGTTAAATATAATTTTGTTTAAAAAATAAATTTACCCTGGAACTATGGTAGCTTAGATGCTTATTTTAGAAGGGTTCAATTGCTATTTTATTGTGATTGATATAAATAAAGTTATATATATATATCAATATATATGTCTTCCTAAATGCATAGCTTCTTATTCTTCATGGCCCTGAATATTCTTGAGAGGCCTTCATGCATTTGCTATCCACTCCTGTGTCTACTCAAGTAAGAAATTTTTCTAAAGCAAGTTATAGTAATTATATTTTTATAACACATGCTTTTGATGACATGAATGACTTATGTAGGTGCTCAGACTGGACAGAGAACATTTAAACATACACTTTGTTAATTTAAGGGACTGCCCCCCCTTGGAAGGGCAATTGTCTTGAATATGGCAGTTGCCAAAACTTGTTCAGGAAACATTCAGCCAAATAAAACAGATCTAATGTAATGCCATTTGTGTATGCTGGCATTTCCATTAAGGAATAGGCCTCTGCATCTATGGTTATCACACATATTTTAACTGTGTTTCAGTGTTTGGTATTATTCTAAGATATTTCCTTTCTCTACAGCAGCTCTTAAAAATATCTTCTGTTCTCAGATCCCATGATAGAAAACAGGCTCCAAAATAGTAAAGGCCAACTCCAAATAGGTCTAGGGAGATATTTTTTTCTTTTTCTTTTTCTTTTCTTTCCTTTGGATAACTAGCAGATACAAGAATAAAGCTACTTCAGGCTAACATTCTTTGATCTAAATTTCAGGCTGGAAATTTAACAGGAACTGAAACACTTCTATGTTTTCTTTTCGTCTCTGCTTTATTTTGGTCAAACAGAATATCAAAACCCAAATGTGCACTTTCTTTGAAAGAAGACCACTGCTAAATCCATAAGAAAATTTATACCCCCTCATTTTGCCTAACTTCCCATATATTGAGACAAATAAAACCATAATCAAATGCCATCTGGTGTTTCAGGAAACTACAGTAAGTAGGCAATTGACTTTTCCCTCATAAAGATTTTGGCACCTGAAGATATTTACTTTATCATGATGGTCTGAACATTTAGTACATGATTTCCTTAAAATCCTTCAGCAAGGCATCTCCCAAGTCACCTCCAATCCCAGACTGGCCCACATGAATCTCAAAATTAGTCTTGGTAGCTAAAAAAGGAAGGAGCTAAAAAGAAGGAAAACCCTCAATCCCCACAGCCACACTGTCAGATAAAATTGTACCTATTTTCTTAGTAAGGATTTTAGTAGCCCAACTGGGATGTGGGAAAAAAGGTTACATTCTCTCAAGTGACAGAGGGAATTGGAATTCTTATTCCCTAAGGGAGAAATGCTTAGCATTACATTTTCTGTGGTGGGACTCAGTTTTTCCCACTATAGTCCTTCTATTTTATACAACAAAATAAATATTGTTTGGTAAAGACAGATGAAGTCACACATAAAAACTATTTAATTTCATTTGTCTCTAGCATAGTACATGATTGAAATATTTGATGCAGAAGGAAGTATAAAATGATTAATAGGCCTTAACAGCACTCCTAAATAGGCCAGAATAGCACTACTTAACTGAAGAAAAAGAAAAAGGCCTGCAGACTGGAAGAAGTCAAGAGGAGTTTACAAAATACCATTCAAAGATATTTCAGTGGAAGGAACAAAAACAAGGTAAAAAATTGTCTTTTAGGGGAACTAAGTGTTTCAGTAATTAAATATATCATCATAATAAACTCATGCATTTCATTAAATGCTTAAGCAGTTGCCTAAATAGCAAAAAATCATCATTGGCCAGAATAACACTCCTAAATTCTTACAAGAAAAGAGCAGTTTTTTCTGGTCCCTTCATGCAATTTAACTATTTAGCATCACAATGTATCTATGGAAAAATCCAGGATATAAGTTCTATTCATTCATGCATTACTTACCTTGTTTTGAAAATTAGAATTGTGATTTGGGAATTTTTTAGATGGAAAAATATCTACAAGTTGGTATTAAAATATTCAGTATTTGCTTACAATCTCTCTACTGTTTACTCACAAAGACTAGATAAAAGATGAAAATTTACATTTTAATTAAACTCATAAAATGTATTATATGTTAAAGAAAAATATTAAAACTGTTGTAGGTTATAAACCCCTCAGAGAAGTAAAATATCTTTATTCAAATTTTAGATGATGATTTATCTATGAAAATATTTATGAAACAGAATATTCACAAAGGCAATCCTTATTCCCATAATTCACAAGTGTGCTTCAGTTATTACATTTGCATTATTATTCTTTCAAAAAAATCTAAAGTTGGACTAAGAAAAAGTCATATATCTGGAAAGCAGATACTGCAACTTTGCTCTTATACAGAGATTATCTATGCAATATATATGTGATTAAAATAATGATATGTGATGAATCTTCTACATTCTAGGAATTTTGCAGTTGTTCTTTATAGTCCACTCTTTATAAACAAAGTATTTCCAAATGGAAAATACGGAGATCAATACTGAGATGGGAGACATATTTATAGCAGTTTTTGTCAAATTCTAAGCAGGTGTCACTAAAGGTAACCAAACATCATGTAGAATATGAGATTGAATTTTACTGGAAGATTAATTAAAACAGGAGAATTCTAAATAAACACAGGAAAAAAAATAAAATAGATTTCTGTTACAAATCAAAACATTGATAAAATTCTTACTTTAGCACAATGTGTTATGAGGAATATTTACACACAAAAAATCAGAGAGGTTCTGGAAATCATGCATTACTTTGGGTAATTCTGTAAACAATTGTGGCATGCATAAGGAAACTAAGACTGTGATTTAGATAAACTACATGTGAGCACTGAGAGAAAGACTCTACAGGGAGGAAAGAAGATAACAAAGTAGATGAGCTCTCCCCTAAAATTCCTATACATTCCTTTCCACCAGACATATCTGTAGAACAAACGTGTATAACAGCAAAGTAATTTGAAACAAGGAATTAAGAGTGGTATCAGATTAAAATTCATCTAAGTAATGAAATTCATGAGGAGTAAAAATTTGAAATGTAATGGATTTTTTTTCTACATGTTGAAGATAAAAGACATGGAAAATTTGACCTATATATTTCATGTCCATTCTGTCTTGAATACCTGAGATGACAAGTATTTTTAAAAACAGGAGATTTAGAAATATGAAAATGGGGGATATACTAATTATCTATAGTGTCAGAAATTTACTGAAGTCATACCTACAAAATAGTGATATATTTAGGGTATTTTAATAATTCATTATTAAAAAAAAAACAAACCTTTTACCAAAACTCAAGAATACACATCACCTGTATTCCTGAAAGAAGGTCATGATTATTTATATGCCTTCATTATACTATTTTCACTTCAGGATAACTTAAAAGATTTTGTCCTAAAGAACTATATTAGAAACAAACAAACAATAAACAAATCCCACCACACTAAAAATAAACATAATATGCCAAGATCCATTTCATGATAATGGCTTAAAAAAAATCAAACAAACCTGCAATGTTTCCATAGCTTATCTCAGTGAATGTAGGACAAAGACGTGAAAACATTCTTATAAGACTTTGAAGTTTCTATTTTCATTATCTTTCTTGAGAATTAGAGATGTGTCATCAGTATAGTAGGGGCATTCAGAATGATAAAGTGGATAAAATAGTCAGAACTGCTGTTCTGTTCTGGATAAGAGAAATGCTCTTCACTAAAAGAAAAGCTACAACCATTTTGACGGTCTTGGAATCTGCTAATAATAGTATCTATGAAGTAAGATATACTCTTTGGGACCTATGTTTAGGAGTGTTAATTTGGAGAGGCACTTTTCAATTTTTTGACCTATGGAACTGCCATCTTTCTGTTTCAATTCATTTGTGTGGGGGTGCATGGGTGTATGGGTGTGGATATCTGAGCCTGGGTCAATGTTTGCAAGAGTAAATTCAGAGACATCCGGTCTCCAGTTTCTTGCTTTTAAATATTTTCTTGAAAGGTGATAGTATTAGGGATACATTTAACACCTATTTGAAAAGAGAACAAATTATAATGAATGGACAGATCTCTAGGCACCCTCTTTTTTAATTGGAAAGCTTTCTGTGCCTTAGCATGCATCACAAGTACATATGTGAGAGAGTGTGCAAAACTCTTTGTGCATTTTAAGTTAATTTTCTTCTGCTGCTCTTATGGAGTCTCTGGTAAACAAACCCAAATGCAGAGAATATTCCTTTTTTCCTGTGCTCTCTTGGCTTGACTCATGCAGCCTCTTTAATAAGAATCCTTGCAGTTTTTCCCTGTTTCTTCAGTTTGCACTCAAAACTATAGAGATAAAATAAGAACAGACAATAGAAAGATTTTGTTTTAAAGATTTTAATAACTGTAAGGCCAACAAACACAGTGAAGCGTTCCTGCTATTAAACATGTCAGGTTCAATAAATGTCACCTATTTACATAGGCCCTGAAGTGCTATTTGTATTCAATTGCTGTCATACACTTTTGTCACTACTGGATGAATCCCTCTGATGAGAAATGTTCAATACACTCTGCACCTAGAGATCTGAGGAAGTCAGATAATACATTACCAGCAGAACTGATCACATACTTTTTAAGACATCATTTACAAAAATCAATTAAATTATTATTTTGGGTGCTCCGTTGAGGAGTAGATTATATTGCAGTGTCCTCCCGGATAATGGATGTTCTTTCCACTCTTATGTAGGTGTACAGAAGACCACTTAACCTCTGATTCTCTTATTAGATTTACAGTGGAGAAGCAAAAGGAATTTCAGCTGTAGATGGCTTGTGAAATTTGTAAGCACAACTGCTGAATGGGCTGATGAAAACCTGAGAAAATTACTGTCAAAACTTATTTTTTGCAGTGGAAAAAAAAGTGACTACCAAATTTCTTTGAAGAGATGAACTGAGGAAACTGGGCTACAGGACTTTGCCCAGGAGATGAGGATAAAATTTCAAAATTTCAAGTTATTTTAGAAGTCTATTATATAGAGTTGGAGAACTAATTCTTATTTGCATTTTTTAGGGGTTTTTTGTTTGGTTTTTGGTTTTTTGGTTTTTTTCGTTTGGTTTGTTGGTTGCTTTTTTTTTTTTTTTAATTTAAGGGTTTAATTTAAGAAAGTAATTTGTGTATTTTTTTTTCTTTTTCTTAAAGGAATTGCTCACTCTCTTAATATAATCCTGGAGTGCATTAGAGTAAGGGGACAATGTGATTGACCATTCTTGAATCTGAGCGCAGTTCACTATACAACCATGAATGTGGATCTATGAAAGTAGATTTCTGCTTTTAGATGCGCTGTTCTGGCTACAGACATTCTCTTTATCACCAGAAAAGGGGGAAAAGATACAGCACAATCAGCATGTATTTTTAACTTTGCAGAACATGGCTACTTAAGTGATTTCTAGATGGAAGAAGAGCAGAGTAATTGCACTGAGTTTTCACATATATCACTTCCAGCAGAAAATGTAGCTCTCTTATTGATAATATACAGAATGTTGGTGAAAGAAATTAATTATTCTCAAGTATGTGTAGAGAGACATGCCACTAGGCATAGATTTAAAAATAGTTCTATTTTCCTTCAAATTACTTGTCCAGTGTTAAAAGGAAATTGTTATGATATTTCTTAAGCATTTTCATGATAATTACCATATTAAAAGGTATAATCCATCTAAAACATTATGGTGAATGTATTATGTATTTTCCAGGGCATTATATAAATGCATATGCACACAACAAATATATCTGTTTATGAAAATGTATATATTTTTAATAATTGTTAGTATTTTAAAAATTTTGAAAATAATAATAGCAAATTATACATTCATAAGAAGAAAAGTATAATCAGTATGGTAATATATATCTTATTAAAATCATCTTCATGGCAATTTGCTGGGCTTGCTCCACTCTGTCACTGCCTGCCTTGTCCTGAAGAGCCAGCATGGGAAGCAGATATGGCCCAGCAGGGTATAAAAGGGAGGAAGGAGGATCTCTCTCAACCTGCCAGTGATCCTCTGCCTAATGTGGCACAAGATACTGCTGGCCTTCCCTGCTGCCAGGACGTGTCTCTGGCTCATGGTGTCCACCAGGTGCTTCTCTGCAAAGCTGCTCTTCAGCCGAGCTGTAGTGCCTGGCTTTTTCCTTCCAGGGGCAGGACATGGTGCGTGCCTTTGTTGAAGTTCTGGAGATTCCTACTGGCCCCTTTTTCCAGCCTGTCAAGGCTCCTCTGAGTTGAAAGACAACCATCTGGTGCACCAAATAAATCCAATTTTGTAACATCTGCAAACTTGCTGAAATTTATTCATCAAATTTTAAAGGTAGAAGCTACTAAACCTATGGTTTTTAAAATTTATCATACAAATCTTCATCTCGCATTCACTTTGAGTAGTATTATGTATTAAAAGACCTCCAATAAATTAGTTACATTACTTGTGAATAAAAGAATTGGATCTTATTCATTATGCACAAAGGTTTCAGAATCTGACTGTACATTATTCATTCTCAAAGTACTTTCAGATACCAAGTGTTCGATTTGTTTCTACCTCTCCTATATGGTCATTTATTTAACAAACAATATTGTGTTTCATTCTAAACTGAAATTGATATTACATTCTACTAGAAGTGAAACCCTGTGTGAAGGTTTCCCTTAGAAAGATAGAACTTCAGGGCAGTTTAGGTGGCACACCCTGTTTTGGAGAAGGAAGTGAATAGTATAAACATGAGACATTTCTTGAAACTAAACAGCGCCAGGGAAGAGCCTTGGCCACATTTAGCTTTGTACCATAAATGAAACAGCCACGGACCAGGAATCCCATTATGGTGAGCACCAAACCAGGCACAAGTTCCAGTGTTCTCATTGCCTGAGTCAGAGCAGCTCTTACTTAAGACTGGATAATCCAATTATTTGGATAGCTTCAGGTTAAATTATTTTATGCAAAACCTGGAGACATGTTTAAAGGGACTTCAGGCCTCTAGGGATTTGAGAATGAGACATTACATCAAGCGGTAATTATGTAGTAATTAATTTTCAGTAATTAATACAATCAGACAAATAAATATATTTATGCTTCTGTTGTCATGTGAATTGCATTTTTAAATTTGTTTTTTAGTATTTTTTTCCCTTTGCTTATCCTTTGTTTTCATGCCTTCTCTCCTTCAAAATGCCTTTACAGTTAACAAAATATCAAAATCTAATAATAGAAATTATCTGACAGGAATTCAAATTCCAACTCAGGAACTCCTATTCCAGTTCTGAATTGTGGTAGAATTAAGGACTCCCCAGATCCTGCTTCCTGTTTTTTATTTTTCTCTTTTTCTTTTTTCTCCCCAGAATTGAGCTCTTTGGATTTAGCCACATTTAAACAAGCTTAGATGTCTTTTTCACACATAAATTTATACATAAACTTTCCTTCATTTTTAGATGAACACTTTACACACACACTGGACTGCAGAAAGAAGTTGGAGTTGTAGGAGTTGTTTTTCCATTAGAAAGCATTTCAGTCATTGTCCAAGAAAATAAAAAGAAAATTTGCATTTTATAAAACTTATAAAAGGCTGAAGAGGTTAATGCTAAAGAAAACATGCTCTTGATTTTCTGTGGACACTTTCAGGGAAAGATAACGACACAAATATGATAAAAACACTAGGTGATATTCACTTCTTTAACTATGGAGGCATTTCTAAGAGAAATATTAAAATTATTCATTCTTAATATATTCATCCTAAATATATTGACTCAATATAATCCTCTTCCTGGACTCTGATTCACCTAGAGCTGTGAATCAAAATCTAAGAGCTGAAGACGTTTTTGTTTTGACCTGTGCCTGTTTCTGCACTGATGGCTGTTGCTTTTCAGAGTGACATGCCTAAAGAGGACTCACAGAAGACCCCAGCACCACCTTTTCACCTGCTGTATTACACAAATCCGAAGATCATGCCTAGGAGCAGGAGTGGGGGTGACTCCAGCCTTGGCCAGGCAGCCCCTGCACCTGGGAGCACCAGCAGCATCTGCCAAGCACAGTCCAGAGGATCCAAGGGACACCTCAGGGACAGGGATGGAGACTGTCCCTGCTGTGGCATGGCAGGGATGGGGCTGGTGTGGGGTCCTGGACTGTGGGGTGAGAAAGAAAGAAAGAAAGAAAGAAAGAAAGAAAGAAAGAAAGAAAGAAAGAAAGAAAGAAAGAAAGAAAGAAAGAAAGAAAGAAAGAAAGAAAGAAAGAAAGAAAGAAAGAAAGAAAGAAAGAAAGAAAGAAAGAAAGAAAGAAAGAAAGAAAGAANAAGAAAGAAAGAAAGAAAGAAAGAAAGAAAGAAAGAAAGAAAGAAAGAAAGAAAGAAAGAAAGAAAGAAAGAAAGAAAGAAAGAAAGAAAGAAAGAAAGAAAGAAAGAAAGAAAGAAAGAAAGAAAGAAAGAAAGAAAGAAAGAAAGAAAGAAAGAAAGAAAGAAAGAAAGAAAGAAAGAAAGAAAGAAAGAAAGAAAGAAAGAAAGAAAGAAAGAAAGAAAGAAAGAAAGAAAGAAAGAAAGAAAGAAAGAAAGAAAGAAAGAAAGAAAGAAAGAAAGAAAGAAAGAAAGAAAGAAAGAAAGAAAGAAAGAAAGAAAGAAAGAAAGAAAGAAAGAAAGAAAGAAAGAAAGAAAGAAAGAAAGAAAGAAAGAAAGAAAGAAAGAAAGAAAGAAAGAAAGAAAGAAAGAAAGAAAGAAAGAAAGAAAGAAAGAAAGAAAGAAAGAAAGAAAGAAAGAAAGAAAGAAAGAAAGAAAGAAAGAAAGAAAGAAAGAAAGAAAGAAAGAAAGAAAGAAAGAAAGAAAGAAAGAAAGAAAGAAAGAAAGAAAGAAAGAAAGAAAGAAAGAAAGAAAGAAAGAAAGAAAGAAAGAAAGAAAGAAAGAAAGAAAGAAAGAAAGAAAGAAAGAAAGAAAGAAAGAAAGAAAGACTCCTCATACTTTTATTTTCACGCACAGTGGCTCATGGCAGTTCAATTGTTTCAATCCAACAGGAATGATGGAAAAGGAAATGAGGACAGCTCAGGTGGAAAGCTGCAAAATGGATATGTTATGATTTGTATATCAATAATTAGAAACAGCAGAGCAGATGACAGAATGGTCATTTGTTAAATGTCAGACAGAGGAGAGTGTTTCTTCTGTACATGCAAAGATACCCTTATTCTGCTACAGAAAAAAACAAAGAAGAAAAATAACTACTGTATAACTAAGTATTACTCAGGAAAATTTTTAGGCAAGGAGGGGATTTGAGGATGCAAATTATGACAGACAGCAGAGGGCCAGAATATTCACGGTTTGAGGCTTCTTAAATTTGCCTAAGCAGCAGAGCTTCAGCTGAAACCTCATTTTCACAGTATGCCTGAGGTTATACTGAATGAGCAGAAAACCTGCACATAATGCATGAAACAGGAAAGCCCAAGCATGCCAGGAGAGACTGGTATTCAGAAATAAAGCCTGTTTTATGAGAAGACTTTGCCCCAGTGTTGCTGCACCTGGTTCTAAAGCTTTTGCTAGAGCACAGAAGCAAAGATAATAGCAAGAATTAAATAGGGCAAGGAACCCCTCTTTTCACCTTTGTTCACAACTACTCCATTTAAATTGTAAAATTATGGAATGAGCAACTCAAAAATTTAATTATTATTTTCCCAATATTTCTTTAAAAATTAAAGATGGTAAAATCCTATATATTGGGAAAAGATAAAAGAACAGAAAGGAAAGTTAGTGAATGCAAGATCTGATAAAGAGAATATCAGTGAGGGAGAAAAGCAAGAGAGAATTTAAGGATGAAAGTTGATTATTATAATTTTTATTACTATATTTCTGGCCACTGATACTTATTATTAGCGTAAAAAAGAAGCAGCAGAATACTATAACTGCTGTTCACCTCTTACTATTAAAGAAATATTTGAAGAGCCAGCTCAAACCATTTACAATATACAAGCTGAATGTTGTCTAAAAATTAGTTACAAATAGAATTTAGCAAAGAATAATTGATGGTATATAAATATATATATTAGAAAAAAATCTCATTTTTCTCAGATTTGAAGTTTTATTTTGAATGTTTTGAGTTCAGCTGTATTTTCCATTGTTCTAGCAATTTGTTTTAGTAATACTTATTTTTTCTGGGTTTAGAGCTAATATTTGAAGATGAAGTTGTAATTATTCCATATTAACAAATATAATTTAGATTATTTCTGGTAGTTTCTATAGAAGAATTTGACTGTGAGAAATAGTGATATTCTGATTTGTCATCCAAACTGGAACAAATGAATATTTTGGAATGAAAACTTTTACTCTAGGAAAAAAAAATTAAAAACCAAAATCTTTTCTGTACTATTATTTTTTTAGGATGCTCATGGAAATTCAAAGTAGGTAGATAGGGTTAGGAATAATTTATATTAGTGTAGAAAATGACCAAATAAAAAATACTGTCTTGACTGCTTTTAGACAAAATCATTTGAAGAATTTTCAGATGTCCAACTGAGAAGTGTTGATACTAGAGGTAAGTAGTTACATGAAGCCTAAGTCAGTTGTCATATATTAGCATGAGTGCAAACATGAATTTTGAACACAAAATGTGTATACATTCTTTTGGTAGACAAAGTTTCAGTGCTAGTGAGAAAAATGGTGATGCCATATAAGAAAAATCAAATAGATTGAAGGAAGTGTAAGTTAAACTTTTATGTGTGCAAAATTTAAAAAATATGGAGTTAATATTTCTAAACAAGCAGAAAGTGTATTTATGCATTAATTGATAATTATTTTATTTAATTATAATTGGAGTCATTTGGACTTGTGTGTACTTTAGCAGCAGTAACCTAAATAAACTCAGTCACAACTCTCAGAAAATAGGAAAAAAAATCCTCCCTTTTCCTGTGGGTTTAATTAACTCAGCTGATCTCTCCAAAGCACTTGTGGATGCATTGTCAAAAATGGACTTAGAAATTTATATAATATAGTTCCCAGTACATTTCAATGGAGTTTTAATTTCTTTCTTTAAGAGCTTTCATTTAGAGTCCTAGTTTCTCTAGTCACTGAAGAAGAGTAATTCTGACTACTAATCTTAAGTTTGTATGATTTCTTGAGGTCTAGCCTTGTGCTCTTTCCTTCCTCGCTGCAGGCAAGTTCAATCACTTAAGTAAATGAACACTGAATAATAATTGCATTTGGTGAAGGAATATTGGGCCAAATGGTTGTAAGCTAATTTCAGCTCTATAGCTCTTCTCTGAATTCCATTTGGATTTTAACATTAAGCAAAAATTAATGAAAATGCTGGATGATGTGAGGTTTTTTATATAATCTTTTCTGAGAAAATGTCACCAGTATTTCCACTTCATGTACAACTTTTTCACAGACCTTAATTGTTCATAAATTTAAGTTTATGATATTTTTTATTCAATACTTTGTGAAACTACACTGTCCTTAAGTAATCCTTTGGGCTGAAGTATTTGCTCTTCATCAAATAAGACAATTATTTATTTTCTGAATATCCATTATATTGACTGATATATAAATTTCTTTGATTTATCTGCTCATTTGTGAGGAATTATTATTTTCCCATGGTAGGTTATCCAAAATCATATTTTTCTTTTCACTTAAATGTATATCACAATCTCATTATAAGACTGGAGAACCAGTCAATCAAAGGTTGATGAATTATGAAGAGTAAATAACTTTGAGTGTTTGGTAGGTTTAAGTCTTTCAGGTTAAAAGGTTAATGAAGGCTGAAATTAATCATAAGGAACTGGTTTATTTTTTATTATGCAGTGAATGACTATGTATGAGTACCCATGAGTATCTAAAGAAATTGATTATGTCTTTCCATAATATTATGAGTTTATCACAGGAAATATTCAGGAATAAGTTTAGGATTAGAAGGGTTGACACTTCCATGTCACTTTCAGCGACAACATTGCAATCAAGCAGGTGCTGCCTATAGCAACCTTGCTTCATTGAGAGAAATCAATTGATTCATGTCTGTCATGTCCTAACTATCCTCTGGAAAATCTGGAACAAGTATATTGAACTTCCTACTGATGGAAGGTCAGGATGACCTGACATCCTTTCTGTACAATGCTGCACTCAGTGGGGACTTTAAACTACTTTTAAGATGGAAAAGATAATAAAAATATAATAATATCCAGAAATTCCTTTCTATGAACCCTTCTAGAAGTGCTAATAGAGTATTTGGTTAATTGGGGCTTCTTTCACCAAATATGGATTATTCTGCTTTAGTCAACAAATAAAAGACTTATTTTAAGCAAAAAAACCCTACATTGTTTTTGACTCTTTTGCATGCTTTGCCATCTTGAGATAATGTTTAATCTCAGGAGCCAGCTTATATAAGGAAATCACATTTTCATTCACTTTACACTTGAGGATAATTTTGAAAATTGCAAAGTGATAATATATATAATAATAGTGCACCATTCTATATATATAATTTGTATATGTGCAATGGATATGATAGAATACTTGCAATGGATATTATGTAATTTATATTATAAAATATAACAATGTAAAATACCTTGGTTATATACATTATATATGTTTCGTATTTCAAACACCGATATGAGCTTATATGTATTTGTTCCTGTATGTGCAGTGTCTACTGTAAGAAAGCCATACTGAACAATAATTTGAAACCATTCTAATATTCCAAAGGAGAATATAAGACAGTGAATCACTAGTTTTACTATTCATGGAAGTGTTATATTCTTAATTTTTCTGCTGATACATGTCATAATCTTAGGCTCAAAGTGAAATGCATGTTTTATCTTTGTGTTTAAGAAAATGAGCTGCTGATTTCTGCCAATACACTTTGTCTCAGAAAACACAAGCAAAAAGCTCATTAAAATCTTTGCTTCTGCTGCCTCTTGGAAGAGAATGGTTCATTACAATGAAAATGGAAATACAATTTGGTAAGTCTCATTGCAACTCTTACAGATGCATACAATAAATTACTAAAGAAGGAAAATAGAGATCTTCATGTCATATTTAGCTTAACATCTGTCATATATTCAGATATGCAAGAAAGTTATGTAACAGAACTGGGGGGCAACAGCCTTGTTGGATTTCAGAATAATTTTAAGATTAAAAGAATAAAGGACTCAAAAAATACCATCAGAAAGGTGCATTTTTATTTTATATAATATTACTAGAATTACTATTACTACTACTACTATTATTAATAACACTAATTTTATAAATATAGATTGATTTAATTAGGATTTTACAGAGTGAAATTGTAATAGAAATCACTCTTTTTCTGGAAAGGGGGTAGAAAGAATCAACTTAGAAAACCTGTTCTAATTAGATTTTATGTGGTGTGAATAACTTTGAACATCTGTTTTGCCTTACTGAAAGCAGTTGAATGTAAGAATTAATATATTTTTTAGCATGTGTTTTATTATATGTAAATAACAAATTATTTTCTATAAAAAGCCAATTTAGATCTTGATTTATAATAATTCTGAGAAGAGACAGGTCATTTCCGTTTGAATGTCTTGCTCACTGAAATAAAAAATTTTGCCATTTCTAAAAAGATTACTGTTACATGAGCAGCTGGAGAAGAGTTTAGCAACTTTAATTGCTTATCTAAGAGTCAAATTGCTAAAACCCTAAAAAAAGGAACAAGCTTAAGAAATGGGTGTTCTGATTGAGTTCTGAAGTGAAAACTTTAAAAGTAGTCATCAAAATTACACTATATAATAATGAAAAATTGAATCTCCACCACTTCATAGCTTCAAAATGTGTCTTCATTATGCATTTACAAAGTTTACCAACGTTTTATTTTTGTCTTTTACTTAGTAAAATATCCATGCTTTTTTTGAATTCATGTATTTCCTTATAGACTATAGAGTCCTGGTTCTAAGTGACAGGGACGTCAGTTCTCATATTTTTCTCACTAACTTCTGCTGGAAATTAGTATTGTCTTTAATGCTTATCTGCTAAAACATGGAAGTATTTTTCCTCATTAAATACTCAGGAATGTAACTAATTTACTCTATAAATTTGTTAGAAGCCAGTATATTAAATATTTAATGAAAATATAGTTACAAGTTTGATCCCAGATTTATTAATTTATTTAATGAAGTGGCAGAGAGTTGTCAGACATGTATGCTAACAAGTATACCAAGAATAGAAGACTAACTTTCTGTAGTTTCTGAAACTATCTAATGGGTTTCTCAAAAAAAAAAAAAAAAAAAAAAAAAAAATTCTTATACAAAATTATAAATAATTGATTATTAGAGGAAAAAAAACCACATTGTTGGTAGTCTATATTTTTAAACTCTCACACCAGAACAGGTCTATCTTTCATTTCAGATTTGCTAATACTCTTTCCTCTTGGCAAAACTGCTAATTAAAAGCTAAATCACGTCATGGTCTTTCCTTAAACCATTAAAACTTTTAGTCACCTTACACAGATGTGCCCATATCAATTCCACTGGGAGTGTGTCTGTTCCAGTGTTTGGTATTCCATACAGAAGCTCATGTTTCCTTGTGTGCTGGTTTTGGCTGAGTTATTTGCCATGTACCAGACGTCTGGTGCCATATGGGAAATCAAAAGGGGGACAGAACAGAGAGCACAATGGAGTTAATGATATCCTGGCCTTGGTGGGACACAGGCCGTGGGATAAGCAACCACAGATATGAGAACTGGGCAAGTACAGCATATGCAGATATCAAGGTTTTTGAAATTATATGGTTTTGTAAGGCTGCCAAGTAACACAAACAATAGGCTAATTCTGTAACTAGTGAGAAAATCTTAAGGATGGGACTCTTAGAGCTGTAACTGCTTGGAGCTGCAACTGCTTGGAGCTGCAGCGGTATATAGGACTGATCCGAGTAGAAAAAAACTACTTCAACTTTGACTTCAGTGGCTTCAACTTGGACTTTGACTTCTTTTTGCTTTGCCTTCTTGCTTGGACTACTTCTTGCACCCCTCCTTTGAAGTCCCATCTCAGTCACATGGCAGTGCCACATTTTGTGTTTGAGGCAAAGCCAGCTGATAACACGGCGGTGTTTTAGTTACTGCTTGCACAGGGTCCAGGCCTTTTCTGTCCTCACACCATCACCACAGGTAGTGAGGAAGGAGCACAACTGAGCCCAGCTGACCACAGGGGTATATTCCATGCTGTCTGGTGTCATGCTCAGCACACAAACAGAGGGAAAACGACAGAAGCAAGGGACATTTGGAGCAATGAAATTTGGCTTCCCGCTTCCCAAGACACCATCAATTGTGAGAAAGCTCTGCTTTCCTGGAGATGACTGAGCACCTGCCTGCCCTGGTTAAGTGGTGAGTGAATTTCTTCTTTTGCTTTGATAAAGCATGCAGCTTTTACCTTGCCTATAAAACTTTCAACCCACAAGACTTATGCCCTTCTAGTTGTCTCCCCATTTCACTGTAGGGAAGTGAGCAAGAGGGTTCACGGGTATGAGCTGCTCACTGGCATTAAACCACAACAACTCAGAACTAATTGCAACAGGGTTTCTTGAGTATGGAGAAGGAGATAAACTAATTGTTTAAGCAATAACTGCTTGAAGGACTAGTGCCCTTACAGGCATAAAATCAAAATATATTGAGAATATATGTGGCTATTGAAAGCAAGAGATCAGGCAGCAATAGCAGAGTCTGGGTCTGTGTGAAATCAAGTCACATAACTTTCTCACACTGGCCAGAGAAATTGTGAGGGGGAATCGAAACAATCCTTGGAAGGTGAAAAATAGTTCACAGGTGGTGTTTTTGTAAATTGAAAAAAATGGTCAAGTGGTGTTGTTCTGAGTGTCCAATCAAGTCTCTTTTCTCAAAACTATCTATAAAAAAAGATGATGTAAAATAAAGTTTTGTTCTCTTTTGTCTTGGAGACCAGAGAGTCAACATGTCATTATTTCAGCCATTAATACAATGGTGACATATATGTTTAAAAAACTTTAGCTCTTTAACAATTTAAAATTGTTGCTCCACTTTTAAACACTTTTAAACACTTTTAGCCTGTGTTCTACTGTAACTCATTTTATTTAAAAAAGTAGAGAAGAAAATAACTTTATTTAAGAAAATTATTTATCTAGAAAAAGAATGAAACTGTGTGGATTGATCTTTCCTTCCATGAGAGTTATGTTGATTTATACTACTAAATATTATCAAAGTGTTGGTCATGGTAGTTTATCTAAGGTACCTCCAAGTTTTTACCTCCATGACTATTATAAAAATAGAAAAAAATTTAGACACCTAGCATGAGGTTTTTTCTTAGTGAAGAATATTTTGCAGAATCAAAATTAGTCATAAATAGTTTAAATTCCCACACCATCCCAGGAAACTGGAAGCAGAAAGTTTTCAAACTCATAAAAATAACCAAAGACATATCTTTCATTACTAGATCTTCAGGAACTGTGGTACCTAGGCATAATGTACTTCATTTGTCATCCTTGAAATTCCACAGGCTTTTTTTCCAGTATCCATGATGTTGCTAGTTAACTTAGTTTCCGTCCTTTGCAAGTCACCTTTCGTATATACCTTATGAAATTATTTTCAGTATTCTGAAGATTGCATGAATTTGTATTTCTCACTGTTTATATGATGGTGAGGGAAAATTTACACTCATTAAACACAATGAATTCTCCTGATCTATCCATGCTGACAGACTTCTCATTGGTTTAGATACATGATTATTACTTCTCTGAAAAGGAACCATATTTTTGTTGTTAATTCTTAACCTGATAAATTATTCACTATATTGTTTGCAGCTGTATCTCACATATAATTTATGTGTATGTATAATTTATATAATCTCACCAAGCAGCTAGATTACACTGGAATTTGAGCCATGAGTATTAGTCTTTCTTGGTCAGCTTTTGTTCTCTCTTTTTTTATTCCTAGTTTCCTCTTAAAGTCTGGATAAGTTAAAGTTGGGTAGTTAGAATTTGCTAAGTCAATGCCTTGTGAAATTCTTTATTTCAACTGAATGCTGCTTTAAAATTTGCCAAGTACCTTTGTTTTCCAAAGTTTGTAAGTAAAAGTTTATTGTGCAACTTCCTGAAAACATTGTCACATGCTGCCTCAGGGTGTAAAAACCCTAAGCTGCTTTAAAGGAACTCATTGAGTGAGTCCTGGCCTTTACATCACAATCTTTTATTTAGAAAATAGGAAAAGAAAAAGTTATCTTACCATGTGTAATATCTGCTGATATTGCATCCAGTAGTATATGAGTATCCATCTTGCAGTAATATGTTATCAAAATAGGAATAAGGATTTACCTGTTTGGGTTGAGTTGCAAGGTGTCAAATAGAAGAATTATTCATTAAGGTTGATAAATTTAAAAAAAAAAACAAAAAAAAAACCAAAACTCCATACAGTTGATTATTTTCATATGGTTTCTACTTCATTTGGAATGCTTGCATCATTTCTGATAAATTTCTACTGTTTGTTATGCTATGAAAATTTTTATTAATAATCTGGATTTGGAAAAGACAATACCAGTGTAGCATGGTTGAGAAGAGAATTGCCCAGATGTCAAAATGAAGTCTTTCATTTGATGTCAATATTTTGGACAAGCTACCTCATTATTTAACTTCGTGTTTCAAAAGAATGTTTGGAGTTGGGCTAATTCTACAGCACACATGGAAGTTCCCTGCATTCTGATTGTTTACCAGTTGTACTTTATGCATTCTCAAGGTTATTTTACACTTTCAGAAAATTTGCTCTTTTTCATGTTCAGCCACCCTTGAATATTCTGATTGCTCTCTAACAGTACCCCTATACTGAGGACAACATTTATACCCAACATTTGTCTTCCAAAAAAGTTTAAGCCATCTGCACTGTTGTTCAATTGAAATGAAAAAATAAACATGGATTTTAATTGTCTTTGCTCCAGAAAAATGGAAAAGTTCTTTCTACTGTGATTATAAATTTTCACACTCTTACAATTAATTTGTGTTTCTCATTACTGCTCTACATTTTCTGTTACAGCACTAAGAACCCTGTGACACTTCAAGCTGTCTTGTGGTTACAAAATTCTCTTTGAAAGATTTAGAAAGGGGAGATTGGGGTCAAATTAACATTGTAAGTTCAGAAAAGATAAAATACTGTTGGTTTTGCAAAGGATGCTGTTTGGCAAACAACCTGCTCTTGAGAGTCTCTTTCATGTTCTCTATCATATCTATGCTGAAATCTATGAAGCATGTTCTCTTTCTAATTTTTTTTCCCTATGCAGAAAAAATGAGAGGGAAATGAAGCAGAGAGAAAACCTTGAGGTGTTTCACTTCTTCAATTAAAAGTGTGGCAAGGGAGGCATCATTTGGTTAAATCAGCAGATTTTAAAACTACCTGTTATTTTTCTTCATTGTGTATTCATTTAAACAGATTTTTTATAGTGTAATTTTTGTGGTAGCATTTGCAATGATTCCTTTTTACAATTAACCCTTCAGAGGAATTTGTACAAGCAAGTGTAGCCACAGTGGAAGGGTATATATCCATCTGGCAGGAATATCACCATCAGCTGGCATTGTACAGTAGCTATTACATAATCCCAGAAAGAGGGTAAAATAGACCATATTCTGGGCTATAAGTAATTCCACTAACATAATTTGATTAGAATACTCAGGCACCTAAATACAGGCTAACAAAAAACACCTAGACCACCATGCCTCCAGAATCCCCTTAAGCATGGAAACACCTACATTAGTGAACTCAGCTTTTTCTTTAGGAGGTTTTGCTTGTTTGGTTTTTGTTGTTTTGTTGTTGTTTTAATTTATTTTATTTTGTTTTAAATTACTTGTACATTATGTAACAAAAACATCTGAATGTCAGAGATGTGTATTAATATGAACCATACACAACCAAACCCACAAAGCATGGGTAGTAATAAGGTACTTAATTTTAAGATTTAAATTAGACAGATTTAAGTTCATGCTGTTCTTTTCATGAGAAGTATCCCTTGCCTGACTCCAGTTGTCAACATTCTTAATACTTCATTTTTCTCTGTTATTCATCTTTTGAGTTAATTATAATAATTTAAGTACTGATGTGTCTTGTCAAACCCCTTACTTGGTTTGAGATTAACAATGGGTTTTCCAAAACAACTAGTAATTATAAGTCTATAAAATTGTCTATAAAGTAGATGCATATTTAAAAATATTTTTAACAAATTAACATTTTTAAGGACAATGGGGTAGGTTTGGACTGCTCTTTCCCATGCTCTTGAAGACCAATGGAGCCACTCACATTACATCACTAAAGACATTCTGCTTACACAGACTAGTAATCAGATGACACTTTAATTGCCCTCTGATCCTTTTCTTCCCTTCTTTTAAATAACATTTTAAGAATGGCATTTAAATAAAGATCATAATTATGACATGAGTAAAAAACAGGCTTACAGCCTCAAAATATACAATACTAGAGTCTCTGAAATGTATGTGCTACAAACACAGAAGAACTTATATTGACTGGCAATTGTGAGTCAGCTTTTGAAATTAATTTTGGGAAATTTCAAATGTATCTGACATTGACTACACCTAGAAATATGACGTATGAATATTTCTAGTGCTGTGTGTTTCCTTAAACTAAGCAGACATGTTTACTACTTTAGAGTATTAATATAACATTTAAAGAAGTTTATGGTTACCAAGAAATATTTTGATTTCACAGGCATGCTACAGAAGTCAAAAGGAAATACACATTTTGTTTTACTCTGAAATAAAACCTATTTTCCTATGCCTACTGTGTTGAAATTAAAAGAAACCTCTTTTTAAGTTACACCTAGAAGCTATAAGTCTATTTGATACATACATTCTTACTTAGCTGAGGTCTTGATTTTTCCTGTAGAAGTCTTAGTCTTAGTAGCACATGTTGTTTTCACCCAGAATCTTCAAGACATAAAAGCAGCAGTACTGAAGAATACACTGAGATACAGCCCTGTCGTGGCTTATCAATATTTGTCTGATTGAAGACTAAGCTTTAATTCACCCAACTGCAGGGATTGTCCAATTTATCCATAATTTGTATTATTTTGGAAAATATTGATATTTAAAGTTGGTTGTAAATCTCTGCATGCAACTATGTACGGGATCCCCACTCACACAGCATTTTGCAGTAATTGACATAGAAATGATTCTGATGCCAAGCCTTCTGAAATGGAGTTTCATTTACACCCTTCTAAGGATGCTGAAGTGCTGTGGAGGTTTCAAAGAACTACAATAGTGACTGAAGTAGAATAGTTTTAATAGACAGTTAAAAGGGGATTTGACTGCAATTTTAGGCACACCTAGAGGGACAGAACATTTAACAATAGACAAGACTTTAATTGAACAAAGGAATAACTAACTTAGGTTTAGTGAAATTTCAACTAAGAAAAGAATAAGTTGGAAGCCAGATCAATATTTGATTTGAAGAGTATGGATTAACAGAGGAACAATAAAGTCCTGTGCAACTCATAATTCTCATAATTCTAAGTATTGAAATCATAACTAGCTTTTTTTTCTAATGGAGATGTTTCACCTGCAGCACAAGATTCTTGATCATATGAGTATAAAAAAGGACAGTGACACATTCTTCCATGGTGAAGAACTATTAGATGAAATTCTAACATTATACAATATATTGGCTAAATCATAAAAAAATATTTATTTTAGGAACACTGAAATATTTAATTTTTTTTTTGATAATCCATAAATATTGATAATTAGAAAAGATATAAAACAAAAAGGAAGCAGTACTGAAGGATGACTTTTTACTACTAAACTGCTTGCAAATACATCCAGTGCTGTTGTATCATAAGAATTCTGTTGTGGTAATCAGCTATCTACTAAATGTTTTAATTACTTTTGTCATTTATAGTCACCTTCAAATTATTTCTTTTGTTTAAATTATTAATAATACTTTAAGACATTTCTTTTGTTCCACTTCAGTGTTTGTTCAAGTCCTCTTACTTGAGAAATAGCTGCTCATGGTTTATATCAGAGTATAGAACAGATTTTCTAATCTGCCTCGATACATTGAAATTGTTTTTCACCTGCAGGTCAAGTTATATAACTTTGCCTAGTTACATCAATTGAATTTCTCCCTCTGAAGCTCATAACTTGGTATTTGAATTCATCATTACAGAGCTTAAACAGCCATCTTCATTGACTGAGGATATTACTTGTTTATCTGTTAGATAAGAGATGTGAAAATATCCAAGACAGTGAACATTCAGTAGTGCTTTGGATTAAGTTATTATGCATTGAAGTCATTATGCATTGACATTTCCTACTTATTCAGTGAAGTTTCAAAAAATATAAATATGCACATTTATTTTTATGCAGTTCCTATTTTCTGTGCATTTGTGTTTGTAAGAAGAAATGCTAGTTGTTGTACCCTGAATTATGACACTGTCTTGGTGCAGATGTAGGTATTGTGTTATCTTTCAAGTGTAAGAAGTATATTTAATGTTTTATGTCTGATTCCAAAGGAAACTTTACAGCAGGCTGTTCAAGGTACATCATCACATCAAAACATCATCAGCAATACATGATATCCAAGACAATTCTTGGTAATACTTTCTATTAGGATACAGCTGTTTCCAGACTTGGATTCAGCTATTCCCAGGGTTGTGCTAGATGTGTCAAAGACAAAAGGCATAACCAGACATCCCTTAGGGCCTTGGGCCCTCTCTCTACCCCATGTGCCCAGGACAGGGCTGCCTTGTAAAGGGCAGAAGAAGGAAGCCAGAGGGGGCACCGGGCTGCAAGGTGGCTCAGGGACAGTGCTCAGATCCTGTGAGTGCAGTGGATCTGGGTGCACTGTAATGACCAGACTGTATATCACAAGTACTGTCAAGGTGCTTCTGAGGGGCTCCAGGACACTGTGAGGTGTTGGCCAATCCTCCCAGTTTGTCATCAACAAACTTCCTAAGGGGGATTTAACATGGGAATTGATGGGTTTAATTTAGTATATATTAAAATAAAAAAATAAATAGAAAATATTAAATATACTAATCCAGATACAATGAATACTGCGTAAAAAAAAGTGAATTTTATGTTTTTAAGTGAGGAAGAGGTCAGGGAATGGTCTATTCAGAGTAAGATGAGAAAGTGATGCACAAGCAAAATGTATACAGAGATTCCTATGGGAGAACCTGGCAAACAGTTTCCTTACTAGATTCACTAATAGAAGGCAGTGAACAATTCAATAGATTTAACCTTCCCTAACAGAAAGGGTAGATCCATACACGCTCAGCCTTGGAACAGACAATCTATAATTTCTCAACCAAGAGTTCAGAACTTTCATCTGATTGCTGTTACACACTTCGTGGTATTTCCAATGTACTCCAAAATACATGCTAAGAATTTGCAAAGTACATTGTAAGAATATACAAAATACAAAGTATGAAAACTGCAGTGCAGCAAATGTCCATGTATAAAAGCTGCTAGCCATTCACTGTGTCAAAAGACTCAAAACCGTGTACCAAAATCAATCTGCATAGGGAAGACCTAAGACTCTACATAAAACAAAAGCTACACAAGGAGCAGCTGGTATTACCTTAAGCTTGTCTAATGTGAACTTTATTCATTGTTTGGTAATGCTTCTAATTAATGTCTCAGATTTAAGACATTGCACTTGACTGAAAAGAACTTAAGATAAAGCTGTCTTTTCTGTGGGATTAAAATCTTTTTCATATCACCATTTTTGTAGAAGGTATAAATCTGTTGATAGTGCTCTTACTCAAATTTAAAAATCACAAAGACAACACAGTGCCTACCAGATTTTCTTTTTAAATAAACTATTAATTTTCATGTCACTCAGCAATATTTAATTTAGGTCTAAAGCAGCCTATCCACTTTACCGCTCTAAGCAGAGCCTAACTGGTTTTGCACACTAAGCCAAGTCAGCAATTGGGCTTGTTTATTTCCCAGATAAGAGCTTTTACCTCAGACACCTTATATAGGGATTTCAGTTAAAATCCACTACCAGTGCCTTTTTTCTAAAGAATTTTTTGCTAGAGGTCTTATAGGGATTCTGCATTGCCCTAGGGAATTGGGAAAGAACTGAAAACAAGTGATAGAGTAAATATTATGTTTTTACTCTTCTATAGGGATCTTAATAAGTAATAAGAAATTACTTACTAATTACTTAAACACATCCATTCTTGGAAGTAATTCAACGATGCTCTCAATAATATATTTGGTACAATGCATACCCTATAACAGTAAAATATTCCTTATGATAATTCCTGATATTTAGGCAGAAGAGAGAGGTATAATGATTCATCTATTTGATTCTTATTAAGTGAGTGTATGACAGCCAAATCATAACAAATTATGGTGCCAGCAATGTCCTTTAGATGTATATATACATGCTTATATACTCCACAGAAGTACACAAGTAATGATTTTTTCTAACAGCATAAAACCTTTCCAATTACTATAATAAGGTGAAAATTAGCTATCAAAAACTGGCATAGACATAAAAACTACATCAGCTTCTATGGGTTCTATTCAGACCAATAACTTTAACCATTAAGTAAATGGACTAAGCTTTACACAAAGTATTTGTTATTTTGGAGGTTGCCATCTTGAATAACATATTATTCAAATTAAACAAATAGTGAACATTTATGACTAATTTTTCCAGTAATTGAAATGTTTTCTTCATAAAGTGACCCCAATGTTCTTTCAGATACAAAGGGAGCTTCTATATAAATGTGACACAGCATGGGAATTTTTTCATATAAACACATTGTATTGCCTCCAAAATTCTCTGATGGTTTAGATAAGGAATTCTGTCAAACACATGAATTTATTAAAAAATTCAATTTGTATTTTGTTGTTAGGGAGCAAGATTATTTTCACACAAAGTAATCTGGATTTCTGCTTCAATGACTTCATCCACAAAAATTACTGTATTGTTAAAATCAATGAAACTCCTTGTATCTTTTACATATACTAAATCAAAACTCTAGGACTAGATTCAGTGGTCCAAGAAACCAAAGTAGTTCAAGTATATACTCTTTCAGATTTCTATGTGAGAGCCATTTTAAGTAATTCAAGGGTACAGTCATTTTGCTCATATTTCTTGCCAAGAGAAAAACCTGCAATGTACAAACTTTTTCTTTATTGCTCTAAGCTGCCAATATCTCCTGAATCAACAGTAGTGTGTGTGAGCTCAATAGTCTGAATCACATTTGACTGGGTCCTATTTGACCTTGTTGTCCTCTATTTCTCTAGGAGTCTCAAAAACCTAAGCAAACACTGCATAATTCTGACCAGACTTGAATGAAGCCCACATAGCTACAACTCTATCTTTTGGAAAACAAAAGATAATATTAAATGGTAATTAAGGTCTCTCTGATAAGCTTCCTGGTAGGAAAACCTGAAACTCAGTATATTTGTTTCCTTTATGGGATATATTAAAGACAACTCAAGTAATAGACTCTAACAGTAAACTATCAATGCTTATGACACGAATATCTCTCTTGATGACCCTTTGAGACCTATACGTGGGTGCTGCTGTAGGTTCTGATACACTTGATCTGACATTGCTGTGAAATTCTTCCAGATGAATGAAGGATGATATGTCTATTTTTACAATCTTTGAGTCTGTGATTTTGAAGATTAAGAGAGAATGGAAGTACTTTGTTAGTGGGGATGCTTGATACTGGAGAATTTGGGAGAGGTTGGGGGGAAGAAGAGAGAAACCTTATCATTCCAAATCAAAGATAGGATGAGAGGATACTGGGACATTTACAAATTGAAGGTGTGGATTAGGGAGGTGAAATGAGGATCTCAACCTCAGTCTCAGCTGGAACATATATACAAACTCTGGCACCCTAAATCAAATTCTTTAAATTTACCGTATATGCAGAAGTTGTGGTAATTTTAAAACTCTTCATACCCCTTCATCAGTGAGCAGATTTTGTTTTTAGTTTTTTCCTGCAAATCATCAGTTCAGTTTCAGCAGTAAAAAAGGTCCAAACACATCCATTCTTCCTATTTTGGTGATGATATAATCAAGATTCATTTGGCTAAGATTCCTTTGTTTGTCTGTTTAGTAAGCAAAAATTCCTTGATGATCTCCCATTATTGGTCATACCTGCAGCTTCCTATATCAACATGATCAGTGGACTATAACACAGTTCAGCAGTGTACAAAGCAGGCCTTTCAATGTGTTAAAGTAATTGAAACAGGGATTATGTCTTTGGTCAGGAAGAGGAGTAGTGCCTGGAGCAGTTATTTTTGCAATGAAAGCAGTGAACTTCAGTGAGAATAAAGGTAAATGTCTATCAGCATGACATACAAAATGAATTACTGACTCATCAAGCTGTTTCTCATTTGTCTAGTTAGATTCTCATGCTTTCATTTTTATGCTCCTTGCAATTAAGCACGATGTCCTTATCAGATTAATTTTTTTTTTCAGAGAAGAAATTCCTACCCAAACCCCCACATGCTTCTCAGAGGAGGAAAAAATACACCTATTCAATCATTAACTGGTACTGTGGTGCAAGTTTCAAAATGTTAGTCTTTGTTATTTTCCAAATTTCTATTTATATGCATGCAGCTTGTTGTAAAATGTTTCCACTATGTTGTTGGAGGGGTGTGTGTGCATTTATTGATTTATCATTTGAAAGCAAAGTTTGCCTATTTATAAAACATGAGCCATGGCACTTGAAAATACCTCACAGAAAATCCTCACCTTGAGGACAGCCAACTAGTACTTTGGTGAAATTAAATGCTGTGACTAATGCCAGCAATTATCCTCCTTTATTAATAGCTATAAAGGGCCTGTTTGTTTCCATGTTGGTGCTTACCAAATCGATCTGTTTTAGTGAGTGCTGAAGTGCAGATTTATTAGTGTTTCTCTCAGTATTGGAGCAGGAGAGCAGCAGACACAGATCTGCTTAGAGAAAAGTTAAATGGCCTTTTTTTGTAACTACAAATTGATGACATGGAACTGACAACCAGGAAAGGATGCAATGAGGATTGCTCAGTCTGGTCACTGCACTAACAAGATCAGAGTACAACATCATCAGTACAAGACATCCTCTCAATGCCTGATTGAGGTGAAACTACTTGAAGATTAAAGGACCACACACGAAATCTCACAATGTAGATATTTAATGTTTCATAAAGGGAGAGTAATGTTTTTTAAGTTGAAAAAGAACTGTTACTCTGAAGTTACAACCATGTTTTTCATTTAATTCTAATGTCACACACCAGACAATGAAAGGAAAATCCTAACTTGAATTTAAAATTCAACTTTCAGCAGAGACATTAGGAAGGTACTGTACTAATACCAAACTAATGAAGAAGATGTTAGTACGTTCTCTTTTTATTGTTTTGACTTGTGCTAGAGCTGAGTACTACTCCAGTCACCTTTTATTTCAGAAGATATAATTACCATAATTAGTTTAATTTTGCATTGATTAAAGTGCCTCGAAGGAATTACATTAAGGTAGCAAGCTTAAGGTCCAGACTCTATATGCAAATAAAATAGATACAGTTAAAAGCCTGTGATTTGTACTCATTGTAATAGAATGAAGTCTTGGAAGGCAAATCTATCCAGTCACAGATTTCAATCTGACCTGACAGAAAACTTACAAATGTTCCTGGAGTAATTTGTCACTTTAAAATAAAATAATGCATTTAGCTAAAAGTATGCACTGCAGCAAAGTCTATGCTTCAGACATCTAAGCATATTTTCAACATGAGTATGCATTTTGTTATGAATATTCACCTGATTTTGTATTACAGCACTGCAAACACTAATATACTTAACTGCAAACACTACTATTGCATAAGATACAGCCCTGGCCATGACAAAAGCACATTTATAGTACAGAAAACACCAATTTATGTCCAGTACACAAAGGTACAAAGATTACTGTCAGGTCTTATGGGAGACTGAGAAAAATTCCAGTCAAATCCATGGCAGCAGTTCACTGTACGGTCAACCTTGAACTAATACTCTTGGTTGCTGTCCAATATACTCATGCTCTTCAAAGATAGATCTCTTTGTGGTATTCACAGTGCATGGTGTACATTTATCTACTTTCTGACACAAGTTTATGTATTCTTTTGGGAAGTGGAGCTAGGGACTAGTGCAACTTGAAGCCGTTTCCTCTTGTCCTTCACTTGTTACCTTGGAGAAGATGCTGACACTCACCACAACATCTTTTTGGGCAGTTGGAGAGAACAATAATGACCTTCCTGAGCCTCCTTTTCTCCAGGCTGTACACTTCTAATTTCCTCAGCTGCTCCTCACCAGACCTGTGCTCCAGACCCTTCCCAGCTCCCCTGCTCTTCTCTGGACTCACTCCAGCCCCTCAATGCTTTCCTTGTAGTGAGGGAACCAAAACTGCACACAGGATTGGAGCTGTGGCCTCACCAGTGCCCAGTACAGGGGGACAATCCCTGCCCTGCTCCTGCTGCCACACTATTGCTGATCCAGGCCAGGTGCCATTGGCCTTCCTGGCCCCTGGGAACACCTGGACCATGTTCAGTTTACAGTCAATTAACATCCCCAGGTGCTTTTCTGCCAGGGACCTTTCCAGCCACTCTTCCCCAAATCTGGTGCATTGCCTGGGTTTGCTGTGACCCAAAAGCAGGACCCAGTACGTTACCTTGTTGAAGCTCCTGCAGTTTGCCTCAGCCCATCAATGCAGCCTGTCCAGATCCCTTTGTAGAGCCTTCATACTCTCCAGCAGACTCCCTGCCTAGCTAGGAGTGCTTGGTGCTCTTGATAGCCCTGTCCAGATCATTAATAAATATATTAGTAAGGACTTTTCCCAGCACTGAGCCCTGGGAAACATCACTGGTGACTGGCCACCAGCTGGATGTAATTCCATTCACCATCACTCTGAGCACAGCAATCCAGCCACTCTACCTTCCCTAAAGTCTGCCTATAAAAATATGGAAGATTAGGTTCTCTTTCATTTTTTGGTGTCTCTCAAATTATGATATCATAACATGCCAAATAATCTTACTTTTACAGTACTTTTCTTTCTTTCAATCTGCTTTTCATCAGAGGAAAATTAAACAAGAGAAGTGTTGCCAATGCATAGAAGCCATGAGTGTTTTGAATGCATTATGAAAATACTTGTAAAATGGCACATAGAGGTAATTCTGAGCTTCTGCACAGCTCAGTCTAGTAAGTCATATTAGGAAAAGCATCACTGGATTAGAGCTTGCATAAACAATTTCAAGGCTAGTTACAGCCTGAAAATAAAAATAGAGCTTGATGTTACAGATGTTGATAACAGTCACTGAAATACCTGTTTTTAATACACCCATTTCTGAGCTATGGATACGTTATTAAGATAAGCAGAAATTGTTAATAGAATTGTAACTTACAGTACTGTCATCTAGGAAACCATTCATAGAATAGAAAGATTGACTTCAATCAGTGAATGCATGGAAAAATACAGAACGTTTCATAACACTGAGTTATTTGAATGCTTTACTCCCAGATGATATTCCTATATTCAGCCTCCATTCCTACCAAGGTGAAAACCAAAAGTAAACAAAGAAAACACATTTGTTTGCTCTCATTCAAACTATCTTGAATATTTTAAATATAATCACTTCAAACCATGAACCCTTCCTCTTACAAAAATTCATTTTTTAACACAAGAAATAACTATATGTAGGAAAACTAAGGTGCTTTCACCATTCTATCTAAAAGAGTAAATCATGTCAGTGATGTCACATTTTCACCCCTATTGAAAGTAGGAAAATATTTAATAGGAAATATTAATTAATTTATTTATGAGGAAACTTGGAGCTGAATGGCTTTGGTGAGTCAAAGGCATTTACTAGTAGCTCAGACACTTAAATTGGTCCCAAGAACAGAATAGTTTTATTCTGTGTGTGTGAGTTCTCAGTAATTAATATAAAATCAAAGTCTGTGCTGAATCTATTTTCTGCTGAAGAAAAGTGCAGTATAGGGCAGAACAGAAGGGAGTAGGGTGGAGCAAAGAGGAGAGTGATTACTACAGTTTTGTTTCATTGACTGTCAGAACTCTGATGCATTAAAAACAATTTTAAATATCCCATGGTCAGATCAGAGAAGCCACTATAAGTTCACCCAGAGGGTGTCTGGGCACTGGAACAGGCTCCCCAGGGCAGTGATCACAGAATCAGCCTTCCAGAGCTGGAGAAGCAACTGGACAATGCTCTCAGGCACATGTTGTGGTTCCTGGGGCTGTCCTGTGCAGGGACAGGAGTTGGACTAAATGATCCTTGGGGGTTCCTTCCACCTCAGGAACTGCATTCTGGTCCTATGATTCTTTGAATTTGGTTTTGTGTTTATAATGTCTTCCTTTTCTGCACACACTATCACAAGAACATTAAGGCAATTCAAATACCAGGAGAGCCCCAGGAATTCAGTAACTGGTAAATCATGGGGAAATACAATATCCTGGTAATGTTGCAATGTCATGATTTGCAGGCACCCACTAATTTTATAAGAGCAGCAGTGAGTCTGTTGTGCTGACTCATACTACTACAGAGACACATCAGAACTCAGTAACTCATCATTCTACAAAGACACCCACCTCCCCACTATAGGTGCCACTGTTTCATTCTGAGACCTGAAGACCTCTCATCATCACCATTTTCTTGAATGAAACCTCAGCAGAAAAGCTGCAGCATCTCACTAAGCCTCATTGTCCTGTCAAATGTGGAGCACTCAGAGCAGATTGCTAAAGAAATCCTTCTACTAGGGAACATGTGAACTTTTACAATTTGTAGGGAAAGGAAAAAATGAGCAACTTCAGAAGTCACTATGTGTATGCTCTAGGTAATGTTAGGTAAGGGGTTCTTTTAAACAAAAATTTTTGCAGAAATTCTGCAGGTTCACATCCGTGCATGGCATGACCATAGCAAAATATAAATTGCAACCCTTCCTATCCAAACTAAAACAAACAACCAAAATGTATCAGCAGTGAACACAGGGATAATGTTCTAATTTTACCTGGTAAGAAGCTGAACACCACACAGCCATTTGCTCAGTCCTCTGCAACAGGATGGAAGAGAGAATTGGAAAAAAAGTAAAACTCATGAATTGGGATACAGAAATTTTAATAGGACACAAAAGGAAAGGAAAGCAATAATAATGATAAATTAATATGACGGAGGACTCACAACCAACACTAAGAATGGTTTCAAGCATCAGCGCTTTATTATTTGCCAGGAATTTTATACCTTCTCACATGCATAATACCTGTGTGCCCTTTTCCCCTTTTGTGATTGGTCAATACACATCAACATTCCATGCATCTTTTTCCTTCAATGTTGTTCACCTGTCTTACACAGCTGCAACTTATCAGAGGTGAGATTGCCTGTAGCACTATCTCTATTCTTTTATAATCCATCCTCCCACAGCGATATAAAAACATTTGATCACAATGCAATTGCTCACCACCCTCTGACCAATGCCCAGCCAGTAACTTCCCTGAGTTGACTGGCTGGGCATTGGTCAGATACTCAGTTCTCTTTTTCAGTATGATGTCATATGATGTGGAATATCCCTTTGTCCATCTTGGGTCAGCTATCCTGTGTCCTATCCCTGCTCCTTGTGCACTGAATCATCCTAAGTCCCAAAGACAGCACTGGACAAGCTACCAGGCTGAAAATTAACTCTATCTTGGCCAAAACCAGGACAAACTGGTCATGTTTTGTGGTGAAGTGTGGCAGTGATTGGCACCCTATGATCTTTGACCCTCAGCAACCACACAGCAGAGGGGTGCTCTGAGGGACTGAGCAAGGTAGATAAATGTTTTAGTTTCCACTGTCTCCAAGACAGATATACCAAAAGCCCACTGGAACACTTTTTGGTTCTTGATATACCTTCTCCTGAGTTGGCCTATACCAGGGATTTTTGGAACCTCTGTGCCAGTCACACAAGGTGCTTTTGTCATTCATTTCCCCTCAGGTTCACATTGGCCTCCAATAGAGTTTGTTGTCGGGATTTCACTGTCATTCTAGAAATAGAGAGTGTTAGAAAGTGATTATTTACTATAAGGTACTAAAAGAAGCTGCCCAGAAAAGCAGTGGAAGCTCCCTCCTAGGAAATGTTCCAGGGAAGACTGGACAGATCTCTCAGTAACCTGATCTATTGAAAAGTGCCCCTGCACCTTTACAGAAGAAGACACGATCTGGAGATCCATTTGTGGGACACTGACATATCTACAGGTAGCATGGATGAATCTAAAGAGGGAGTGCCTTATATGTCATACTGGATAGTCAGTAGTCAAGACTGCATGTCTGTCCCCCTGACCAGAACCTGTTTGTAAGAAAAAGGCAAGAAAATCATCTCTTATTTTTACTGGAATCACATCAATTCAATGCTGACTTTTTGAATTTTTACTTCTGTTTTAAACTTCTGATTGACCAAATGTTCTATCAAAGGCTTAGATTACTATATACCTCTTACATATCTCACTTTTTCAATTAAAAAATTATTAGTACTGCACAGACAATTAGGGTATTCAGTATTCATCAATTAAAGTAAAAGCAGTGCCTTTATATTTCTCTCTAAAGAGGAACATGGGATAAGGAATTACTTTGTCTATGACATGAATACCATTCTGCTTTTTGAGTTTGCAAGTAGGAATACTCTAAATCTGAAGTATGTCATTGTATTGAATCATTCTGTGTGGTCCATAGATATATGGTGTTCTCATTTAAAAAAAAAAATTAAGCAAAATATATTTTCTGTATTACCAGCAGAGTAAGGTATGCATTTTTAGCAAAGTCCACAATAGGTTCTAAAGGCTTTTTTCTGTACAAAAATTGTACAATGGGTCATAATATTCCTAGAAACCTAAAAACAGGTATTTTATCACACTTTTCTGAAATATGTCTTTTGCTTTTGTAGTGAGTTAAAACCCTTTACATTGTTATCTCATGATATCATAAAGATTAAAAAGAAGGGATATTTTATGAGACACCATATTTCATTTGGATTTCCAGTCCAACGTACTCACTGAGCTATACAGAATAACTACTTTCTTTTTTCCTTGGAGTTTGGCACACAAGGTATTTTCAATGTACTTGTTGGGTGGACAGTAGAATGGAAGTCATTTATCAGTTGGAAATATTGTCTTTCTTATTTTATAAGAATATAAAATGAGTAAAATAACTGTAATATTCCTTCAGCCTTTACTAGTAGCTCCAGTTTGAAAGACTTGCAAAGTCATCCAAAAGAGGTATGTATTTGTGTAACATTTGCATATTAAATTTATATATATATACACACTGAAGATTACTAAACCCTTAAGAATGCAAGAAGATTTGGAACTGAATTGAATATTTTCTCTTTTATCAATTTCTTGAATAGACAATGTATAAAATTTAATGGAAAAAAGAAAACATTAAATAGGTTCTAATACAGTCTTTGCTTCAAAAAATTTCTAATTGCATCTTATACTGTAATTATGGCACATGTCTGGATTTTTATTTAGCCTTCTGTCTTTGGAAAGCTTCAAGAGTGCTTTAAAACAAACATACTAAATACCCCACTGAGATAATGAGATGAACCGTGGTGATAAACAGAAACTTCTGCTTCTTAGTCAAAGACTTAGATAATAAATATAAATATATGTTGTGTTGCATAATACATTGCTTTCATAAATGATAGCAATTGTAGGACTTTATGAAGTAAAATTACACTTGCAGATAATCAAAATGCACTGCACTTATGGAGACAACCTTATTGTCCTATGTACATTCATTTGGTTTCATTTTAAAAATAACAGCATGGGTTTTATACATATGTAGGAAATGGTTGCTCATTTGGAAAGATCTACTTTTGATTGGAACTGCTCAGGTACAGCCAAAGATTAAATAAGGAGGTACATGGGAAGCCAGAAATGATAAACAATAAGTTGTGGGTTTTATTGACAATTTATGTTCAGCAGAGCTACATGGATGAGAGAGAATCCCTGAGCTCAGATCTCGTGGTCTGCCCCAGAAAGTCTGGCAGCTGTTACGAATGGATTTGCAATTTTGGCCAAAAATTTCCCTAACAGAACAATTTTCTTCTGATTCATACCAGCAACATTTGAAATATTTTCAAATGGAAGTTTCAAAACATTTAATTCCAGAAAGTGTCAAAATGTTTTATTTCAACATTTTCACTCTCAAAATAGAATACTGAAGT
>WEIU01010356.1:36424-50276 GCA_013389925.1 Aegithalos caudatus
TGCTGATTGACTTGCACATCACAAAATAGAAATTTCATAAATAATATTTAGAATATATAGAAAAAATACCGAGACCATTTTAAATCTAATCAGTCAAGAACAAAGGCGGTGTTAAAATTTATTTATATATTTTTATTTTTCCTCCAGTAGTTTGGATTGGGAGGGACATTTAAAGGTCATCTAGTGAAACTTCCCCTGCCATAAGAAATTACATCAACTAGGTAGGGTTACTCAGAACCCTGTTAAACCTGGCCTTGAATGCTTTCAGAAATGGAGCATCTACCACCCCTTTTAGGTTAAAACCATTACTTCTTGTCCTATTGTTAAAAGCTCTACTAAAATATCCGTCCCCTACTTTCTCATAAGCCCCATAAAGAATTAAAAAGTCAAAATAAGGTCTCACTGGACACTTCTTCCTGTTTGGGATTGTCCTCACTCAGGTGAAGAACCTTCAATTGGCCCTATTGAAATTGATTAAGTTTATATTTTACTGACAATTTCATTTTCAAATTAAAAANGAAACTTCCCCTGCCATAAGAAATTACATCAACTAGGTAGGGTTACTCAGAACCCTGTTAAACCTGGCCTTGAATGCTTTCAGAAATGGAGCATCTACCACCCCTTTTAGGTTAAAACCATTACTTCTTGTCCTATTGTTAAAAGCTCTACTNTTATTAAATATTTTATTTCTCAGCTTAAAAAGTTGTTTTTTGGGTTTTTTTTCCTAAAAAAACTTAATCAGCAGTAATTTTAATTTTCTAACAAAAGGAATATTTTGTGAAGAATTTCTGCTTGGAAAAAAATTAGCTCAGTTTTTGCAATATAGCTCAGAGAGTATCTGATTTACATTTTTCTTATTATTCATTGGAGTGATTCAGTGTTACCAGGGAACAGCAGAAACAGATATCTTCACAATAAACAGAAGCTAACATAGTTAATATTGTGAATTTCCTGCACTGAGATAATTTTTGAGCAGGGTTAGCCAGGGTGCCAGTGCAGATTCTGATTGCATTCTGCAGCTCTCCATTGTTTTACCAATCTGCACAGAGGGCTTCAGCTCTGCACAACCTCCCTGCTTGTCATTTTCCCTCCTGCTGCTAGAGGTTGCTAATTAGGCACAGCTTTCCATAATTTTTTGCTGAAATGGTAACTTAAATGCCTGGATCACTTTGATGCCCTGGGTTAGGAAAACCCTCTCTGCAGATGTGCTGAAGGAGGGAGAAACAGACTTGATGATGTGGAGAAACAGCAGTAACCTCACAGCCTTTAACTAGCCCCACATAAACAGCACCTGCTACCTTTGTGCCATGAGAAGCATCCTCTCAGGAATGACAGGGTGTAAATCCTCTGAAGAAAGACTAGAAAGAATCTCTATGGAGTTTTTGTCCTTGAGTGGTTTGGCATTTTTGCAAAAGTTCTGTTCTCTTTTACGTGATTATTTATTTTCCTCTTCATTGCCTAATAAAATACATATTACGCCTTAAATTTTTAGGTATTCAAGCACATAGATTAATGAAGTAGTAAGTATATGTAAATTAATTGCTGGTTTATAGAATTTATACCCCTAAACATGGTTACAGACTAACTGCACTGCAGTTAAATGTCTAAATCTAATAAATTACATCAGGTCCTCTAAACCTACCATCTAATTAGTGTCAAATGTTTACTATAATTAAATTCTATATGTCAAATAGAAAAAAAAAAAAAAAGATGATGTGAATCTGCTTTGCAACCAAATTAAATAGTTAGCATGGGAAAAAAACACCAAGAGCCTGTGGTAACAAGAAACTTACAGTAACTTTTTCTGTAAATGGAAAAGCCTCAGTAAATTTCATAGTTTACAAGTATATGAGGTGTATTCAAATTTACAATTTCACAATCAACAAGTATATGAGGTGTCTAAGGTATCACTTCAGAAAGGAACAAAGACCCTGTTTATTATGATTTATTTTTTCAGGAGATGCAGCTTTTCTACAGACTGAAAATCTGAAAGGCAAAATTTGTAACAGTGATCATTTTCTTAAACTACAGAGGTAGAATGATATCTCTAATTTTTGTTAGACAGGAGAAGAAGTTTTTGGAATAGATTTGATGTATGGGTTTTCCCTAAAATGTGTTTTTTGTCAGAAAATTACAATTGTTCAAAACTTGTATATCACTGCTTCAGGAATTTTACTGACTGCAGTGTAGAGGTCATGTTAAGCTGTCCCTATCTGCCACAAACAGCACCCTCATAACCACTTAAAACTCCATATAAACTCCTGTGGCTGCAGTGTGGATGTATTCCCATATCCCAGCACTCTGGCAAAACATGGGACATAGAACTTCTGCATTCAAATACAGCAATTTGAATTACAGACAGAGCTCTCCCATCACATGTAGCTCACATTCTCTATCAATGGCTACTTACAGCTTCCCCTAATGCATTTTTATTTTTTTTAAACTAAACACTATTATATGCATGATGAAAGAAAGAAGCTTTCATTTGTTTTTAAGAGAAATTCTTTCTCTCCAAGGAATCCCTGCGTTTCTCCTATTCATTTGTACTACCCAAAGTGGAAATAAAGATTTATTGTGATGGGTTGACCATAACCAGATGCCTGGTGGTCACCAAGCTGCTCTATCACCCCATTTCTCAATAAAATCATAGAGCCTTCACCAATAGTTAAGAAACTTGAATGCTGTTGTAAAACAGGGCTCCCTCAATTTCCCTGGGAACACTAAGGGGAGGAAGCAGACTGATCCTTGATTACTTCCCCATAAACCTATGCATAGGGTTGTGGCAATATGTTAGTGCATGTTTGAGACCCAGTTTATAACCCTGATGGTGTGTGCAGAGCTAGATAATAACAGGTAATACCATTAACATGTAGAAGAATCAAAATTTACCTGCCATTTTACTTGTTTCATGCTCCACACATATTCGGGTTTTCCCATACTTGTATACCAGAATGTGGTAAAAGGATAACTTATGATTAGAAAAAAAAGAGGAAAAAAGGTAATAAATGCTTTGCTTACTTCAGTAATGTCATCACAGCAATGTTTAAAGTAGCAAGACTTACCATTAGGTTGTCATTTTACAATGTCATGGATACCAAATTCCATTAGTGTTCATCTCTTTATCAGTAAAAAAATGCATAAGGCCAGAAGGCTGCTGCAAACACACTGAAATTTTATCAATTTATAGTCAAATCATATTAAATAGGAGCATTTTTCCAGAATGATTTGCAAATGAAAGGGGGGTAGGATCTTTATGTAAGTACAAAGTATGGTATTAAGGGGAAAAAGAAAATCCTGAAAAAAAGGCCAACTCTGCTTTGGGATCACTATTACAGTTGTTCCTATGGTAACCAGTTATTTGTGCTGCATGCATCATCATATATATTTCAGGAACTAGAGTGCTAGAAAAAGGGGAGGGGAAAAGAGCAAGTATTACACTAAATTAATTCCAAAGACAAACCCATATTGAAATACTTGACCCTTTGATTCAAAGCAAAACACCTTTGTATGATTTCACCCACTTGACACTTGGAAGTGTGGTTCTCAGAAAAAAAAGGCTATGAAAAATTGGCATACACTTACTCATCTGCTTCTCGTTTTGTTCTGAATCATATCTCTAATTCATTGCTAAATAGCAGTCTTAGTCTTGTCTGAGCTGCACACCCAAGGTGCCAAGGGGAGGAAGTGTTTGGTTGCTTTCCAGACCACATATGTCCACATGACTTTTAGTACTGGGAAAACACTGGCAGACATTGGAAGGAACTGATTTTCACAAAAGAAAAGAGAGGAGGTTAAATTACCTTTCAGAAAGTCATCTGGGAGACAAGATCCACCTTCAATAGTGTTCAGCCTTTTGGTACAGGTAAAATATGTTCCTCTCCAAGGTTTCTTTTGTTAATGCATTCAGGGCTGTGGTCTTCAAATGCTAACCCTCCTGGGAAAATGCAGAAAGATTTTCCTAATTCCCAGCACCTGGATTGACTAAATTAAGTTGGCAGCTATTGAAACATCTTTTCCATATCATATCCTGTATCTGTGAAAGAATTTAAACACGAAATTTATCAAATTTTTGTAGTTAATTGCAAAGAAGCTTTGTGATTTTACAAAGAAGCTTTATTTACACTTCCAAAATTATGCTACCATGGATAAAACAAGCAAATCCCAAAAGTTTTGAGTCCCTACCCCTATTTAAATATATCACAATTCCAATTTAAATCAAAGGGAAATAAGTCTCCCTAAGAGATATTAGACTCCTAAATAACTTTGCACATCTATTTTTCACTCATGCAAACCAGGGGTTCAGTGGAATTTGGTAGAAATTCTTCAAAAAAATCCAAGATCGGACTCTAAGTTTCTCTTCATGTCTTGAGCTTCCCTCTCTGCCTGTGCATAAGTACTGAAAAAGTCAATCTGTATTTCCTATATAGGCTAATGTAAGTTTGAAAATGTGTCATTCTTATGCTGAAGCATCTCAAGATGCCCAGCCTGGTGAGCTCTGAAATTATTGAACATATTCAGGCATCGTATAAAAGACAGCTGTTGTTATTTTTTTCTAAAAGTGTGTCATAGTGCCACCAATCTTTTATGCAATACCTCAGAAAATTTGTCTGGAAGTAGGAGTTCAGTTCAGTCAAAGACTTACCAGAGATCCAGCCCACATGTCTCAAAAGCAGCCTATCATCAGTATATACATTACAGTGAAGTGATCTGAGCTGCAGAGCTGGGCAAGGACAAATCTGATGTTACAGAGTATACAGACACAGAGGAAAAGTTACTTTTTGAGGAGGAAGTTCTGGTCCTTTTTTTCTAAAGCTCCGTCTAGATTTCAATTATTCACTCTCTGACTAAAATGCAAACCTGTGAGCAGAAATTAGAGGTTCAATTTCCCCCTCAAGGCTAGGTGCCTTTAGGGCTAGACCAGGAAATCATAATTTTTTCTCTCTATTCTTCATAAATCTTAAATGGTTTTCAGCACAATGCTATGGGATCATGTTGACAGGGAACATAAGTCCCTCAGCATCCCATTAGGTTAATGTGCTGCCTAATTTTTTTCAGCATTTGACTAGTGAAACATTGTCTCAGTCTAAGAAATAAAATAGATATGTAGATCTTGACAAGTTCTCTGAAGTGTGGAGAACTGAATTCTGTATTTACTCCCTTGCCTATGCATCCCACCAAAACCAATACGACAGGAGGCATGAAATGTGAAGCTGAGTAATTGGAACAAGGTCTGAAATTAGAAGGGCAGGCTGAGATGGTGGTATGGAAGAAAGGAGAGAACAGGGGAAAGTTTAGGATCCTGGTTAGGAAGACTGAGAAGTGAAGTTTGAGGAAGATGCAAAGATCTGTTTCACCTGTAAGATGGGGCATGGAGTTAAATCTCTTGCTACCCAGTAAGTTTTCTCATGAATTGCCAGTGCCACTGGACATACCTGTAACTCCTACTACACTGCAGTTGTTTCTCAGGACTGCATCTGACTGTGTGGAGTTTGAAAGCCTGGTGTCTTATTGTGACCGATGGGCAGGACCATCATTTTTCTCTTCTTGATACAGTTGAAAGGAAAAGAGCTGTAGAAGATCTTTTGCAAGATCTTTCAGCTTCTTCATCTTGCTCTTCTTCTGTGGAAATTGTTACATCTTCTTTGAACTGGACTTACATGGCTTATCACCAAAATTCCTTCAGACTTATCCAGACCCTTGTACTAAGGAAGAAAAATTACAAGAAAAATATATTCTTTCTAATTAAACTGTTAATTTCTTGTGTAAAAGATTGTTCTGCAAATCATAATATCTCTAAGACCCCTAGGTTTTAAACTATGTAAAATATATATTATATTTTTGAATTATTTTGCCTTGATGGCTTTAGTCTACCTGACCCCACACATTCATTTATACACCAGCATATTTATTCTCCATATTTATTCTACACCTTTAATAGTCAGTCTATTATTCTATATTTTGTATTTATGAAAGGTTGATAACAACTGACAATAACTGGAAAACATTTAACATATCTTGTGAAGATAAAAACAATCAGGGAGTGTGAAAATTATCAATTGTTAATAATTTTTAGCTAGGTTCAAAGAGCTGTAAAGTCTTAAGGGTGGGCTTTACAATCTTCTTTCCTTTTTTCCATTTTCCTTCCATGGATACTCTAAAATTCTTTCTTAAATTCCTGTATAAAAATAATCAGGTGAAGAAACTAAAGGGGTTATTATACACTATTTTCAGTCTCATTTCTAGAATTTCTGATTTTTTTTCTTATCTCCTTTATGGGTTTTTTAATATATATTTGTATTTAGTTGTTTAAATCAAGTTTAAAGCCTGTATTTCTGCAACAGTTTCTGTTATTTGCAATTTGAAATATGCAATATCTTGTTAAAGTAGGCACACTTTCCAATTTATGGAAGAATAATAACAAAAAATACATAATAGTTTATAGTTAAAGATTGAGATGAGATATGTAATGAATGAAGAAGAATGTGAATGCTTTGAAAAGTTTCTTCTGATGTTTATGTAGCTGGAACACATTAGAAAATTACAGCCCACTTGCAACAGATGCAACAGATGATTGTATAGGATTTTGCTGGAAAAGACAAGTAACGTCTCTGAAACAGGGCACTCAGTTTGAACACAAATTGGACATTTTTAATCTTTAAATGAGATTATCCATTCAACTATTGCTTTATGTGTGAATGTGAGCCTTTTCAAATGCTAAAAAACTGAATCTTTTGAATGCTGGTGTGCTGAATACCACTTCAAAAATGTGGAAGTTCTATAGTTTTTGCTCTTTATAGACAATACATATACTTCATTCCAGATGAGTGTTCCCTCTCACTGGTACCAATGTTCATTCTTTTTCCAGATTTTCAGGTTAAACACTCAAAGTTCAAATCAATCTTATTTTAAAGACATCGTTGACCCTGCAGTTTCTTTTCTCTCCAGTGGGAAAGGGGTTATCACCCCAATGTCAGTATGGGCTGAATATGCACCTGATTTCAAAATCAAGCACTTTGGATCAAGATTTACACATATTAGGTCACTTCTAAAGCCATACGTGTTATATATAAGAGTGACTATAAAGAAGCTTGAATGTTGGCTTTTTTAAATATATAGGAAGATAATAGCATACAATGATGTCAACCATTCTACAGTAAAGAGAAAAAAGAGTAAATTATAGAATGGTGTGCTGTTCTAGATTGAGTCTTACTTGGAAAAAAGTTTTATTGATACACAAGTAGAAAATACTTTTCATCTTTAAAAATAGTTACACTTTCCTGTGCCAGCCTAGTCAAATTCAAGTGTTGTTTTACTTTGGCAGTTCTAATAAATAGCACAGCTAGATATACCAAGAAAAATAATCTATTTAAGCTATGACAATTAATGTTCTGTCAAAAAAAAAAAAAAAGGAACCAACAACATTTGTGACAGCAAAATCAATTTGAATTGTCAAGCCATTTCTTTCCAATCGTGTTTTAATAACTCAATATCTAAGTGAAGGCATTTAAAGTATACAAGCTTCATTTTTATGCCTTTCAACACAAGGGTACTGTAGAATATCTGGCTCAATGCTAGAGTTGACCCTGAAGCAGTGAATCAGTGTGAGGTGAATCTGAAGAAGCAACTGTGCTGTCCTTTATGGTTGAAACATTTTTGTTTGTTGTCTTGACTGAAACACTATTTTAACTTATTGCTTAAATAAGCTTTTAAAATGTCCTGTTGTTTGCTTTGATGCTTAACAGTTTTCAAGCTAATTTTGCAAACTGTTCTTTTTCTCACTACCATCTTGCAATTTACAGTTCACCCTCCAGCTCAAGCTGCTACTTTGTTTACACCTCATCAAATTTCCTTTAATTCTTTTCATCTCCTTCTCTGCTGATAAAGCCATCTTTCTCTTCCCCCACTGACTTGAAAACAGCTCAGTGGAAAGCAGTACATCTCTTGCAGAAGTTAATAATGAGAGTAAAATGATTTTGTAGTTTGATGTTTGGCATTATGGCAAATAAAAGGACTTCCAGCAGAGCTCCATCTAACCTTGTTTCCTCTTTAGAAAGAGATTTGCCTCAAACACTGATGTTGTCAGAAGTCTGCTCTCCTTACAGTGATATGGCAGAGCAGGATTCTCATTACAGCTATTATATGAAAAAAAAATTTCATTTATTTCTGCTCACAGAATCAAACCTTAATTACTCAGTAAAATTTGTGGGCTTGTGAAAGAGAATACAATAGCTCTGTCAACTAAAAGGCTAACCTAACTCTGCTGTAGGTAATAGAAATAATACAGAGGAGATCAAAGTGAAGTGAATCAGTGTAGGAATATATTTTAAAGTCTGAACAGCCATACTGAGAACTTTTGCAATACTCAGTGGATTTAACTTTGAAGATGTTTGTCCTGCTTATATGGGGAAGCCCTGTTTACATCACATGGAATTCCTGACTCCTTTCAAGTGGAGTGAGTAGCAATGCAAACTCTGAAGGGTGACACATTTCCTGAAGGTGTGCTCTTTTCAGAGGATGTATCTGGGCAGCAATGGATGAGGCCATCCCTGCCCTATCCTGACCACCTCCCTCTGGAGATGATCTCACCTTTGAGGAGCATGAGCCTTCCCTGAGGAGAAGATGAGCAAAAGCTGGACATGAAAGCTTAGAGAGGCAGAGGAAGAGAGGTCTGAACATGTAAGCTGCTGTTAGCACTGCACCTGGAGCCAAATGAGTAGGGAAGACCTGGGAGAGCAGGGAGATCTGACAACCTCAACCGGGTTTCTGGCAACTTCTTCCTTCCAAGAACTTAGAACACACTCTATAGAACATTGCTTTCACAGAGTTAACACTACTTTTGCAGCTCATCTATTATATTTTAATTATTATTTCTCCTGGTCATAAAAAAAATCTGTTAAAAACCCCATTTTATCTATAAAAATAAAAGCATTTTTAATGTTGAAGCCTTGATGACAGCTTTGCTGTACTCAGTATAGCAAGTTGTCTACCAGCATTGACCTCAAAGATCATAGCAACTTCAGAGTCCCATCACACAATGAATAAAATTAATATAAATTAAATACAATGAAATTAATTTTTGCCCATGTTGAGAGGATTGTTTTGCTTATTGCTACTCATCTTTAATTTGATTCTACTCATCACAGAGGCAAAATTTGCTAGAGTTTACTCTCTGAGTTGCACCATACAGCAAATTATTGGCTCAGTCAGATAAATCATCTGCAAAATTCAATATATTTTGTGTGGCAAGTTACTAGATTTAAGAATTTTTATTGCTGTTTTGTGCATCTAACTCTTGGGGAAAAAACAAACCTGCATAAAAAAAATCAAAACCCCACAACAACAAAACTGTAAATTGTGGATGCTAGTTCTGTTTTCTGAAATGAACTGGAACAAGATTCTCAACATTTTCTCTTTATTTGTAAGCCAATCTACAAGTGAATTATCCCAATTGTATTCTATGTAGTTGGATCCTAATATCAAACACATAGCAGATCACTGCAAGCTCAAACACAGTTTCAACAGTCCATATTTGGGTCTGTGCTTTACTTCCAATGAAATTACCAAAAACAAGAAATTCCAAAGATAAAAATAACCAGAGACAAGGAATAAGCAACAATGTCTGGCAAAATTCAGGATAAGATTAGGCAGATACATGGATAACCACAAAATCACAGCATCACAGAATACATTGAGGTGGAAGGGGCCCACAAGGATCCCTGAATCCAGCTCCTGGCTCTGCACAGAACCATTCCCAAGACTCACATCAGTATAAGGAGTATTATGGATTTGTGGAAGATAAAGGTTTCTTTGTGAGGAAATGAGGTTTTGATCCTCTCCTGCATCAACTGACCTGAAAAAACAGCAATTCTGGTGTGGTAGAGGCAGATTTTTTAGGTGTTTGTATTCCCCTTTTACACTTTAGTGTTCCTCAACAATATTTTATGTCACTTTTTATAATATACAAATTATTAAATCATACATATAGGAATTGTTTCACTATTTAGGAAAACCACTCTTCCCTTGATCCTTCTCTAATTTCCCTCAGTTTTAAAAGCCTTTTATTTAATATCCTCACTAAACTGCTAGGTCTATAACAGGAAANATTTTTCATGTTGAAAGTCTTCTGATTTGGTATGAAAAAATGTGATCCTTGTACTAATATGTATATAGAAATGCATGCTCATACAGACTTAAAGCACTGTTCCATGCTCCGCTTACAAAAAAGCACTGAATTTTCCTTATTTCTGATGCACTTCCAGAACTTATTCTTTGGTGCTTTTTACATGTCTTGCTACTCTAAAGTAATTTTGCTCCCTACTCTTTCCAATTTTATCTCTATAAATTTGTTCTATTCTTTTGCAAACTTATTCTTAGACATGTACCAGTTTCCAGTGTTCTGGAATTCCTTTCTGTTGTAGGAGTCTCTCAGTATTTCTGCCTTTCTCTGACAGCAGGCTAGTTTAGTGTTGCACCGTGAAGAGACTGCTTTAGATATTAATTATACTGCAATACCTTCCTTAGATTGCATTCCATACGTGAATTTGCTAAAGTCCATTTGTTGGAAGCCCAGTTCTCTCTCAATACTTTCCTAACCCTAAACCAAGACGAAACCCTAGGCCGAGCCCTAGCCCTAGACCTAGCCCTACACGTAGATCAAGTCCTAGCCTTAGCCCCACCCATACCTCTATCCCTAATCCTAGAGGTAGCCGAGTCCAAGCCCTAGCCATAACTCTAGCTTTAGCTCTACTCCTACTGCTAGCTATAACCCCAGCCCTAGCCCTAACCCTAGCCGTAGCCCTAGCCCTAACCCTAGCCCTAGTCCTAGCCCTAGACCTAGCTGTAACCCCAGCCCTAGATGTAGCCTAGTCCTAGCTCTAGCCCTAACCCTAGACGTAGCCCTAGCACGAGCATTAACCATGGCCCTAGCCCTAGCATTAGACTTAGCACTAGCCCTAGCCTTATCTCTAGCCCTAGCCTTAGCCCTAGCCCTATATCTAGACCTAACCCTAGCCCTACCCTAGCTCAAGCCCTAACCCTGGATCTAGCCTAGCCTTAGACCTAGCCGTAGCCCTAGCTCTAGCCCTAACCCTAGATGTATCCTTGCCCTAGACCTAGCTGTAACGCTACCCCTTGCCCTAGATCCAGCTATAACTCTAGCCTTAGCCCTAGACTTAGCTCAAGTCCTAACCATGGAATTAGCCTAGCCCTAGCCCTAGACGTAGACGCAGCCCAAGTTTTACCCCGAACACTAGATGTATCCTTGCCCTAGACCTAGCTGTAACGCTACCCCTTGCCCTAGATCCAGCTATAACTCTAGCCTTAGCCCTAGACTTAGCTCAAGTCCTAACCATGGAATTAGCCTAGCCCTAGCCCTAGACGTAGACGCAGCCCAAGTTTTACCCCGAACACTAGATGTATCCTTGCCCTAGACCTAGCCGTAGCCCAAGCCCTAGCTCTTGCACCAGCTGTAAGTCTAGATCTAACCCTAGCCCTAGAGGTAGCCCAAGCCCTAACCCTAGCCCTAGCACTAACCCTAACCAAGATCCTAAAGCACAGCATAACCCAAACCCACATCCTAAAGACAAGGTAATTCAAAACCTAACCTTAATGCAAACCCTAAACCATAACCCAAACGGAAAAAAACCGCATAATCCAAAACCCCAACCCTAATTGTAACCTTAAACCTAATCCAGATACTAAACCACAGGCTGTCAATGATGCCAAACCGAGCCCTAAAAATATACCAACCAGGAAAGGAAATTCTAATCCTACCACTAACCCTCACCCAAGACATAGCCGTGGAACTAGACGTAAACCAAGACGAAACCAAATCCAAAGCCTAGCGATACCCCTAGCTCTAGAACACACGCTAACCCTAACCCTAACAATAACTCTAAGTTTAACCGTGACCCTAAGCCAAGAAAAAACCGCAGGCCTACCGCAAGCACTTGTGCTAACCTTAGCTGTAACCCTAGCACTAGCCTAGACCTAGCTCAAGTCCTAGCCCAAGCCATTAAGCTAACCCTAGCTTTAGATCTAGCCCAAGCCCCAGCACAAGCCCTAGCCCTAGCCATAGACCTAGCCTTAGCCCTAGCCCTAGCCCTAGATCTAGCCCTAACCCTAGATGTAGTCTTAGCCTTAACCCTAGCCCTAACCCTAACCCTAATGCCTAACAATAACCCCTAAGCCCTAGCCCTAGACCTAGCCATAGCTCTAGCCCTAACTCTAGCCCTATTCATATCTCAAGCCCTAACCCTAAATTTAGCCTACCACTAGCCCTAGACCTAACCGTAGCCCTAGTTCTAGCTCTAGCCCTAATGCTAGATGTATCCTTGCCCTCGACCTAGTTGTAATGCTAGCTCTAGCCCTAGATCCAGCGCTAATTCTAGCCCTAGCCCTAGCCTTAGCTCAAGTCCTAACCCTGGATGTAGCCTAGCCCTAGCACTAGCCGTAGCCCTAGCCATTGCCCTAGCCTTAACCCTAGATGTAGCCATGCCCTATACCAAGCCGTAGCCCAAGCCCTAGCTCTTGCACCAGCTGTAAGTCTAGCTCTAGCCCTTGCCCTAGAGGTAGCCCAAGCCCTAACCCTAGCCCTAGCATTAACCCTAACCAAGATCCTAAAGCACAGCATAACCCAAACCCACATCCTAAAGACAAGGTAATTCAAAACCTAACCCTAACGAAAACCCTAAACCATAACCCAAACGGAAAAAAAACCGCATAATCCAAAACCCCAACCCTAACTGCAACCTTAAACCTAATCCAGATGTTAAACCACAGGCTAACGATAATGCTAAACCGAACCCTAAAAATATACCAACCAGGAAAGGAAAGACTAATCCTAACTCTAACCCCAACCAAAGCCATAGACCTGGACCTAGATGTAGACCAAGACGAAACCAAATCCAAAGCCTAGCCATAGCCATAGCCCAAGAACTCACGCTAACACGAACCCTAACAATAACCCTAAGTGTAACGGTAAACCTAAGACAAGAACAAACCCCAGGCCTGCCGCTAGCACTAGTGTTACCCTTAGCTTTAACCCTAGCACTAGCCTAGCCCTAGCTCAAGTCCTAGCNGACTAATCCTAACTCTAACCCCAACCAAAGCCATAGACCTGGACCTAGATGTAGACCAAGACGAAACCAAATCCAAAGCCTAGCCATAGCCATAGCCCAAGAACTCACGCTAACACGAACCCTAACAATAACCCTAAGTGTAACGGTAAACCTAAGACAAGAACAAACCCCAGGCCTGCCGCTAGCACTAGTGTTACCCTTAGCTTTAACCCTAGCACTAGCCTAGCCCTAGCTCAAGTCCTAGCCCAAGCCATAGCCCTAACCCTAGCATTAGATCTAGCCCTAGCCCTAGCTGTAACCCTTGCAGTACCGTAGCCCTAGGCCTTGCCCTAGCCCTTGATGTAACCCCACACCTAACCCTAGACTTAGCCTTAATCTTAGCTCTAGCCTTAGCCCTAGCCCTAGCCCTAGCCCTAGCCCTAGCCCTAGTCCTAGGCGTAGCACTAGACCCAGCCCTAGCCCAAGCCCTAGCCCTGGCCCTAGCCCTAGACCAAGCCCTAGCCCTAGAACTAGCACTAGCCCTAGACCTAGCCCCAGCTGTAACCCCAGCCCTAGCCCTAGACCTAGCCTTAACCCTAGACCTAGCCATAGACCTAGCCCTAGCCCTGGCCCAAGCCCGAACGCTAGCCCTAGCCTTAACCCTAGCCCTAGCCCTACCCCTAGCCCTAACCCTAGCCCTAGCCCTAGATCTAGCCCTAGCCCTAGCTCAAGTCCTAGGCCAAGCCCTAGCCCTGGCCCTAGTCCTAGCCCTAGCCCTAGCCCTAGCCCTAGCC
>WEIU01010356.1:50413-105065 GCA_013389925.1 Aegithalos caudatus
CTAGCCCTAGCCGTAGCCCTAACTCTAGCCCTAGCTGTAACCCCAGCCCTAGCCCTAGCCCAAGCCCTAGCCCTAACCCTATACCTAACCCTACACCTAGCCCTAGACCTAGCCCAAGCCCAAGCCCTAGCCCTAGCCCTAGCTCAAGTCCTAGGCCAAGCCCTAGCCCTGGCCCTAGTCCTAGCCCTAGCCCTAGCTGTAACCCTAGCCCTAGCCCTAGCTGTAACCCTAGCCCTAGCCCTAGCCGTAGCTCTAGCCCTAACCCTAGACGTAGTCTTAGCCTTAAGCCTAGCCCTCACCCTAGCCCTAACCCTTACCCTAATGCCTAACAATAACCCCTAACCCCTAGCCCTAGACCTAGCCCTAGTTGTAGTCCTAGCTCTAGCTGTAGCCCTAGCCCGAAACCTAGCCCTAGCCCGAAACCTAGCCATAGATCTAGCCCTTGCCCTAGCCCTAGCCCTAAATGTAGTCAAGCTCTAGCTCTAGCCCTAACCCTAGACATAGACTTAGCTGCAACCCTAGCCCTAGATGTAGCCTAGCCCTAGCTCTAGCCCTCACACTAGACGCAGCCCTATCCATAATATTACCCCTGCCCCGAGCCCTAGCAGTAGACTTAGCAGTAGCCTTAGCCCTAGCTCTAGCCCTAGCCTTAGACTTAGCCATAGCTCTAGCCCTAACTCTAGCCCTATTCATATCTCAAGCCCTAACCCTAAATTTAGCCTACCACTAGCCCTAGACCTAACCGTAGCCCTAGCTCTAGCTCTAGCCCTAACCCTAGATGTATCCTTGCCCTCGACCTAGCTGTAACACTAGCTCTAGCCCTAGATCCAGTGCTAATTCTACCCCTAGTCCCAGCCCTAGCCCTAGACCTAGCCCTACCCTAGGTGTAACCCCAGCCCCAGCCCTAGTCCTAGCCCTAACCCTAGCCCTAGCCCTAGCCCTAACCCTAGCCCTACCCCTAGCCCTAGCCCTAGCCCTAGCTCAAGTCCTAGCCCAAGCCATAGCCCTACCATAGCCCATGTCTTAGTTCTAGCCTNCATGCCTTAGTTCTAGCCTGTGCCCTAGCCCTAGCCCTAGCCCTAGCCCTAGCCCTAGCCCTAGCCCTAGACCTAGCTGTAACCCCAGCCCTAGATGTAGCCTACCCAAGCTCTAGCCCTAACACTAGTCGTAGCCCTAACCCTATACCTAGACCTAGCCCTAGCCTTACCCTAGCTCTAGCCCTAGCATTAGACTTAGCACTAGCTCTAGCCTTATACCTAGCCCTAGCCTTAGCCCTAGTCATAGCTCAAGTCCTAACCCGGGCTTTAGCCTAGCCCTAGCCCTAGACCTAGCCGTAGCCCTAGCTCTAGCCCTAGCACCAGCTGTAAGTCTAGCTCTAGCCCTAGCCCTAGAGGTAGCCCAAGCCCTAACCCTAGCCCTAGCACTAAACCTAACCAAGATCCTGAAGCACAGCATAACCCAAACCCACATCCTAAAGACAAGGTAATTCAAAAGCTAACCTTAATGCAAACCCTAAACCATAACCCAAACGGAAAAAAAACGCATAATCCAAAACCCCAACCCTAACTGTAAGCTTAAACCTAATCCAGATACTAAACCACAGGCTAACAATAATGCTAAACCGAAACCTAAAAGTAAACCAACCAGGAAAGGAAATTCTAATCCTAACTCTAACCCTCACCCAAGCGATAGCCCTGGACCTAGATGTAGACCAACACGAAACCAAATCCAAAGCCTAACCATACGCCTAGCCCTTGAACTCACACTAACCCTAACCGTAAAAATAAACCTAAGTGTAACCGTAACCCTAAGCCAAGAACAAACCCCAGGCCTACCCCTAGAACTAGTGCTACGCTTAGCTGTAACCGTAGCACAAGCTTAGCTCTAGCTCACGTCCTAGCCCAAGCTATGGCCCTAACCCTAGCTTTAGATCTAGCCCTAGCCCTAGCTGTAACCCTAGTCCTAGATCTTGCCCTAGCTCTAGCGCTAGCCCTAACACTAACCCTAACCCTAACCCTAACCCTAACCCAAACCCTAACCCTAACCCTAGCCCTAGCCCTAGCCTTAGACCTAGCTGTAACCGCAGTTCTACATGTAGCCTAGCCCTATCTCTAGCCCTAACCCTAGCCCTACCCTAGCTCAAGCCCTAACCCTGTATTTAGGCTAGCACTAGCCCTAGACCTAGCCGTAGCCCTACCTCTAGCTCTAACCCTAGATGTATCCTTGCCTTGGACCTAGCTGTAACGCTAGCCCTAGCCCTAGATCCAGCTCTAACTCTAACCCTAGCCGTAGCCTTAGCTCAAGTTCTAACCCTGGAGGTAGCCTATCTCGAGCCCTACACATACCCCTAGACCAAGCTCTACCACTAACCCTAGATGTATCCTTGCCCTAGACATAGCTGTAGCCCTAGCCCTAGCCCTAGCACCAGCTGTAAGTCTAGCTCTAGCCCTAGCCCTAGCTGTAGCCCAAGCCCTAACCCTAGCCCTAGCACTAACCCTAATCAAGACCCTAAAGCACAGCATAACCCAAACCCACAGCCTAAAGTCAAGGTAATTCAAATGCTAACCTTAATAAAAACCCTAAATCATAACCCAAATAAAAACAAAAAGCATAATGCAAAACACCAAACCGAACTCTAACCTTCAACCTAATCCAAATACTAAATCACAGGCTAACGATAATGGTAAACCGAACCCTAAAATAAACCAACCAGGAAAGAAAGTCTAATCCTAACTCTAACCCTAACCCAAGCTATAGCCCTGGACCTAGAACTCACGTTAACCCTAACTCTAACAATAATCCTAAGTGTAACCATAAACCGAAGCCAAGACCAAACCTCAGGCCTAGGCCTATCCCTTGCTCTAGCCCTAACTGAAGCCCTAACCCTATCCCTAACCCTAACCCTAACCCTAGCCCTAACCCTAACCATAGCCCTAGCCCTAGCCCTAGCCCTAGCCCTAGCCCTAGCCCTAGCCTTAGCCCTGGATATAGCCAAGCTCTAGCTCTAGGCCTAAGTCTAGACATAGACCTAGCTGTAACCCTAGCCCTAGATGTAGTCTAGCCCTAGCTCTAGCCCTAACACTAGATTTAGCCCTAACCTTAGCATTACCCCTGGCCCAAGCCCTACCAGTAGACTTAGCACTAGCCCAAGCCCTATCTCTAGCCCTAGCCTTATTCCTAGCCGCAGCTCTAGCCCTAACCCTAGCCCTATTCATAGTGCAAGCCCTTACTCCGGATTTAGCCTAGCTTTAGCCCTAGACCTAACTGTAGACCTAGCTCTACCCCTAACCCTAGATGTATCCATTACTCTAGTCCTAGCGTGAACTCTAGCTCTAGCCCTACCCCTAGCCTTAGCTCCAGCCCTAGCCCTAGCCCTAGCCCTAGCCCTAAAACTAGCCCTAAAACTAGCCCTAAAACTAGCCCTAGCCTTAGCCCTAGCCCTAGCCCTGGATGGAGACAAGCCCAAGCCCCAGCCCAAGCCCAAGCCATAGCCCGAGCCCTAGACCTAGCCTTAGACCGAAACCTAATCCCAGATGAAGACTAATTGTAGCCCAAGACATAATCATAGCTCTAGCTCTAGCTCTAGCCCTAGCAGTAGCTCTAGCTCTAACCCTAGAGGTAGCCCTAACACTAACCCTAGCTGTAGCCCTAACCCTAGTTGTAGCCTGGCCCTAGCGCTAGCCCTAGCCTGAGTCCTAACCCTAACCCTAGCCTCAACCCTAACCCTAACCCTAAGCCGAGCTCTAATGCCTGTGTGGACTGCCGCTCCGGTGCAGGTCCCAAAGGTGCCATCCAAGGGGCCTGAGGTGGGGTCCCGGGGGTGTCAGTGAGGGAGCCAGAGCTTGTGTGGGCTGGGGTAAAGACATTAGATATGGTGGTGGGATGTTGTCTAAGGGTTCGCACGCATCACGCTGGGTTGCAGTGGGCTTTTTAATTTTTATCGGGAAGAGTCTAACATGCGACCTTTCCCATATCCTGGCATATACATACTCCTCCTTATCACGTGGCTGTTTACCACCTACATAAATACTCAAGGCTCTACAGGTCCACTTCTCCAATGTACCAAACGGGGCCAAATTACATCATTCCTTATCTCCTCCCCTCCCCAGATTTCCACAGAATAATGAATCATTGTCTCCTTGGACCTTTTTCAGCTTTACAGGGCATTCCTCCCAATGTTCTAACATCCATCCCAATGGGCTATCCCATGGTATTTCAGGTATGCTGTCTCCTAGGTCTCCTGCAAATTTTTCCAAGGTTTTTCCCTGGACTTTACTAGAGTTAGAATACCATAGAGTTAGAAAACTATAAAAAACGTAACAGAATATGAAGAGTGCTAAGTCAAAGCTGTTTTCCTTGAAACCAGTCCAGCTTTAATGTAGAGAATCTGTTATAGTTTTCAATATATATTAACACAATTAAAAAACCCCAACACCTCACTCTTATTACAACTAACATTCACAGATAATTATTATTTTTTTCTTGTGGAATACAAATGCCTTTTGCATTCCATATTAGTTTATCAGTCTGTTAGTTTTGCAAAAATGTGTTCAAGGTACAGTATAATTATTTATAGCGTGGTGGTGTATGTAGAGTGTTATAATTTGTCTTCATTTTTCACTTAATTTTATTTCTGAGTGATACATTCAAAATACATGAAATATCATGTAAGTTGAAAAGGGGTAGAATGGTTATTTCAAGTAAAAATCCCAAAGTCTTCTCATTATAATGTGCATGTTTAGTGTCCCAAAAGAACCAAAATAGGGTGAATACTGCTGAAGTCAAATGAAATAAAACTTGTCAGTAATCAGAAAGAAGATATATCTTGCCTGTTTCTGGTACAATAAAATAGAGTGAGAAAAGATGATATGCACCTGACATATCACACCTTGAACTAAAAATAATTGTACTTTGACACATAGAATGCATCCTTTACTGTTACTGTATTAAATGTCTTGTCCTTTCCTTGGCAGTAAAATATTTTCTGTTATTTTCATCACCAAATTTGCTGTAGAGCTTGTCCAAAGAGCTCATCTAAGTGAGAATGATATTCCCCAAAGGCTTCAAATGATGAGAGTATCTTGCCCTTTGCTCTACAGCTATTCCTTCACAGTTATTGAGATACTCATCCTCAGTCTTTAAAACAGTTCTATTTTCCTAGATCAAAATCATCCACTTTTCTTACTCAGAACACTGATTTGCCTCAAGAAACACTGAGAGAAAAATCTGCTTCTACTGTCATGTTACTTGCCTCAGAAGGAAATAAATGTGCAAAATGAACTCTAAGTAAACCATAGTAGACCTGAATTATTTTTAATTTTTTTTCTTTTTTTTTGTTATCACATATGAATTCAAAATGAGAAGGCAGAGAATAAAGCAATACAGAAATTAAGAAAGGAATGTACTGTTGCTAATATTTGAAGAACATTAACAGTATGTATAGAATGGATATATAGTTTTTCACTCAGTAAATGAAAATGTTCCTCCCAAATATATAGAATATAGACCCATATGATTTTTGATGCAATCATATATCTCTATATACTGTCAGTTATGTATTGCAATAACAATCTGAAATGAAGATCAGAATCTGAGCATATTTAAAGTATTTATTATATTGTTTGGTGGAAAGAATGTTTCAGAAAACACCTTTGGAACCATCATTTTTCAGCCTCCTGATTGCTTCCTGCTAAATTGATTACCTGATAAAATTTGAAAGATTTCTTCTTCTGATGGATCATTCCAGAATGAAATTCTGAGTTCTCTCTCCCTACCTATGATCCAATGGTATATTGTTATGCAATTGTACATGGCCTTTCAATTAGTGCTTATATTGTTGTCAGGACTCTGAGTGCTATTGCTTGCTTTGAACATCATAAATTACCTGTGGAAGTAAACTTGTTATCATCATTTAGAATTTTTTGTAGGCAATTCTACTGTGGGCCAGGAAATGTCTTTCTTTTGTACAGATGAATCTTTATAGAAAAATGCTATATGTGGAACTCTTATTAAATAAAACCAACCAACTAATTCACAGGTTTTAGAAGAAAATAGAATAGATAAAATCCTAGTTATTCTGTTTTGTTTTGTTTTTTTTTCTACAACACAAAATACCACTGAATACACGTTCCAGCACACCAATATAAAAATCTGATTCAAATCAGGGCCTATGCATACTAAGATACTCAAGTTCTTGATCTTCTCTAAGGAAATTTGGTCTTTGAAATAAATCAGAAACATGTAGACAAATATAGGTATTGGTAGCTTACTGATGAGGTTAAGAGAATAGGACTGGGAAACTCCACAAAAAACCCTACATAATAATATATGGAGAGGAGAGGAGAGGAGAGGNTACTATAAATTTTTTGCTAAAATATTGAAGAACAAAAGAAGAAGCAGTAGGCAGTCTCCTTACATGAAGTAGATGGATATTTTAACTGGAGATACCAATCACTGATATTATAGTTGGACCTGCTAGCTGCATAAATAGAACTTTCAGAGTCTTCAATATGAAAGATTTGTGTATTATCATATTACAAATTCTAGTTTGTATTGCATGCTGAACATATGTCTCATCTTCTTTCTTTTTTTTTTTTTTTCCCCATCTGGTAGCTCATTCAAGACATCTGTCTTGCCCAGAAAAGCTGCTCACAGTCTCTCATTGAAGGATTATTACCATGAGGCCAACAAAATACAGTCTATCTCTCATTTTTCTTCTGGAACAGTGATTTAGAAAAAAAGCCAAGCCCCTGCAGGTGACACAGGCATATGAGAAATTTGAGGAAAAGAAAGGAAAAGGAAAGAGACACAACACAGAGAAAAGGTCTTAATAAAAGGTCTCTGCTTTGTACTGTCTCTGTGCTTGCATGGGTCCTCAGTTAATATGAAGAATTTAGTGATGGAATCACAAGCTGAAATAGGCAAAGAGAATATCCAGTTCATATAACTCCTGTATAATGGGGGTTTTGTGTGTGGTACTTTTTAATTTTTCTCTGTTTTTTGTGGTTTTGTTTTGTTTTGTTTTGTTTTGTTTGTGTTGTTTTGGTTTTGGGGTGTTTTGTTTGTTTGTTTTCTTTAATTATATCTACAGCTACTCAAAAGAAGGGGGAAGAGGTGATGGAACCACACAATTCAGAGATACATAATGAAAGAAGTTGCAATAGATATAAGTTGAAAGATGAAATAATGCCCTGGCATAGAGAATATTTTTCATTCTGTAGGATATCAAAAGATGGAAACAGCTGAGAGATTCTGTGTAGGTTTCACCTTGAAGAAATTAAAAACTCAGCTGGGACACTGTCCTGAGTGCTCAAAAGTAGGCTGTACCTAACGTGATCCTGTGACTACATGTTTTGTGTGATTGGAAACAAATGTTTCCATGGTTTAGAATTCATTTACTAAATCTGGCTTCTATGATTTTTCTTCTTTACTGTGCAGAAAAAGTTTAAGCTTTGGTGGTTTATCGGGTGGTTTTTTCCAAATACATTGTCTGAAATCAGTGGTGGCTTAATACAAGTACCTCACATCCCACTGTAAGGCTAGATACCTTCACTTTTACCTTTGTAATTTTGGATATCTGTGGTGTACAGGCATGGAGATGTCAGAGTTTCTAACAAAGTGAGGGCACAATCTCCTCATCCACCTTGTTCCAGTACTATCTCCAGCACATTTAGGACCATCAAATATCTAGAAGTTAGATTTCTGGCTCAAAGGGGAATATCTTAAAAATCTGCACTGCTGCCACCTTCAAATGAAAAATCATATGCCAGGCAATCTTAGATAACATTACCTTATAGGCCCACTACTAAAGTTTATTTTTAGTTTTGTTTGCACAACCTTTTGGATTTCTAATAGGAAAGACATTTAATTTTGAGCATTGAAAATTAAGTTTCATACAATTTTTGGGTACTTTGCTATCTGCTTAGTATTCAGAATGCTGCATTCATTTGGTACAATAAACTTGAAAGGGATGACTGGATGTCTTTTTTCTAATCTGTACAGTACATAGACAAATTAGTTTACCCTTCACCTTCCTTCTTGTATTAATGTCAAGAGTTTTGCTTTCTTTTGAGTGAGCAAGCTTCATTAAGCTTTATCCTAAAGTGATCATACATGTTATAAACCCAAAAATTTAGTCTCAGATTTATAAAGTTTTGTCAATTTCTTTCATAGTTAAGGATAAAAAATATACATATTTTTAACCTTTTATGAATTAATTCCACATCAGACATTTTTATTTTGGATAGAGTAGAAAACACAAGGATGTTAAATGACTTTTTTCAAATGATTGCAAGAATTGATAGCACAACTCTCTAACCTATATTTTTACTTAAAATGACCATTCATGACTGAGCAGAGGGGAAAGAACAACCAGTTCAGTGGGAAGTACAGACCTTGTTTAGTCTCCAGAACTTCAATATAATAAATATTGGCAAATGGATTCAAACCCATAAAAACTTTCTTTAAAGCTGGCCTTTAAAGCTGCACTGGCTTCAAGGATGTCAAAGCATTTTGTTTTACAGGTGTCTGAGGGGGATTTCAGAGCAGACTGATAGAGGTGCTGGTGAGCCCCATTCCCAGGATCTTCTACAGAAAGTGCAGACTGACCCCAGGCTCCAAAGTGCCTGTACAAGCACAGGCCACACACAGCTCCTTCCCCACTCCTCAGCCTGTACCATGGGCTCAGGTGCAAGCACAATCCTGTTTAGCACCCACATAAGCCTCAGCTGGCCATGAGGGTTGCTCCTGGATATCTAACATTCTGAATTATCATTAACAGGTGATTTTCAGTGCTGATTTTGAGTCTATTTTATACCAGTATGTATTTTATATGAACTATAGCACCATCACTATGCTGTAAATTCTGCCTTTTCTCCTAGGCAAGGTGAGGAGTGAAAACACTCATGGTCTCTCTGAGCTGCTTTTATCTTGAAAAATCAAGTAGAAACAATTAACATGTCTAATAGTCAGTTTCCCAATGGGAGTCTGGTGTCTCCACATAATTAAAAAACCCAGTGATCAAAAACTAGAAGATATTTTTTGAGAGAATATACAGTGGTGTATGTGTTCTCTTCTTTACAGTGTTGAGCTCTTAAATTTAAGCTTATTATCTTGTTGTTTAGCAATTGTAGTGGTGGTAATAGTAGCAATAGCACAATAGTATTTGTATAATAGAATGTCTTAAAACAGTAATTTTAATGAAAAACAACAACAAAAAAATGGGGTATATCATTGGAACTTAATTAAATTTCTGTCCTTTATCATTATATTATGTCCTAGAAAGTAGAACCTAAAGCAAATTCATTAAAATTAGGTAGTTGAAAAAAAGGGAAGTCTGTGCTTTTGGGTGTCACTCAAAGTAGGAGAGGGTGAATTCTCATTAGCCATGAGAACAGCCTCAATCGACTTAAAAGAACAGCACACATCTACTTTTAACACATCTAACTACACATCATTTTTACACACCTACTTTTGATTTTCAAAGTAGACAAATGGGATCACAAGTGTTAACTCTTCTTAGAAATAAAATTTTATCCTCAGTAGAGGGCAACACTCACTTTAATTTCAGCAAGACAGAATTTCTTTCTTACATAGTTTATTATGGTAATTTGTTTTATCATATTAACTAAAATAAAATGAACACATTTTTATGACAGGTTTCTGTGGTTTTATTACTTCCTTAATCATAAATTAAAATATTTCTTTCTACTTTACTTCCTACTAAAGTTCAAGTCCATTAACCTTACTGAATTTACTAGATCTTGCTGACTTTTAACATAGTGAAATACAGCATCATTGAATTTATTGGTATGCTTCTGGAGTTTCATAATTTCCAAAATTTTTTATTTACTCTGTAATATGAAAATGAAAGGACAAACACATTTTTAAACCTTGACTATTTAGTATAATTGGGTTAGTAATGTTTCAAGAAACCATTCACATTCAGCTCAACCAATTTATTGATCAAGACACTAATTAACCAGTAGATAAATGTGTTACTTGGCTCCTCTGCTCTCTTGTCCCCTACAATATGACAGCAAAAATACAGTAAGTCCATAATGTGCAATTAGCTACTCAAATTTATACCCTCTCTGAAGACTACAGTTCACTAATTCCCACAGATTTGCATAATTCCCACCTGCTTAATCTTTGACAACAGAAATACCAGTGACTTAAAACATCAATCACGTAGGTCTTTTCTGGTAAGTGCTTTGCTGGGTGGTACTTTAAAAGAAGAATATAGAAAATGACAGGATGTACAAATCAGTCTCTTTTGCTATAAAAGGCATTTCTAGATACACAGGCTAATGAGTTCCCCAAAGAATCAGCTAGGCTGGAGGTCATAAGTTTAGCCAGTCCTAAACCTGAATAGCAAAGTATTATGGGAATGTGTTTCATTGATTAATATAAGTATACATAATCTTATTGTAAAACACATGAAAAGTAAAATCAGTATCTAAATAAAAGTATAAGAGCGTTATTCACAGATTCCACTGAGGATCAGTGAGATATTACTTACAGATCCAAAATTTTAACTTCCAAAATTTCTAAGATATTATTCAGTGGAAGCCAAACAAAGCCAACTCTAAGGAAAAATACTTAGAATGTACTCCCAGTTTGTTAGTCCCATAGTTTACCAGCCAAGATACTTTCCTTCACTGAAACTATGCTTAGGTACAGAATCACACATAAAACAATCTAAAAATGAAAGATAAAACCTTTACACAATCAAATTTTTTAAAAGTGCTAATGTAGACAAGGAAGTCTTAAGATATAGCAAGCAACCAAACCAAGCAAAAGCTTATAAAACATCCTAAATACAGGAAAATAAAACCATATCTGTTTCCTTTTTCTGCCCCAGCCTGATTCTGTTCATTTACATAGTCTCCTGTGTTTTTCCATATGGACTGTATAGCCAAATGAAAAACTTGAAATCAGTGCCTATTTTTAATTGGTCTTTCTTCACGTTTAACCTGAAATGCTGATGGCATGGTTAATTGTTTCTAACAGCTCACTAGCACACACTCCTTAACTTTCTCTTTTGAAGTTGAACACATTTTTTTTAAATGGTAAGAGCATTTTCATTTCCCCAGTTCCCACTAACTGCAGCACGTTCTGATTTTAATACATAAGTTATAATCTTCTGCTTCCATCTTGCACTGTGGAAGCTGAGTCAGCAGAACTGAGGTGTAGCTGCTGGGTTCAGTCCTGTTTGAATGCCTGGTGCACTCCTTCATTGCACTGATACGGTGATGAAGTGTAAAGCTTGTACTGTGTAATTTCCCCATATGCTTCTAGGATCAACAGCTTAAGAAAAGCAATCCAACAGTTCTGCCTTTTGTAAGGTAACATAAGGAAGGTCATTAGTGACACTTTCTGACACACACTTTGAAAAAATGGCTAAAATTATTCCAAATAAATGCAAGCATAAATACATAAATCCAGTAGTAAACTAGTAAAGATAATTAAAAGAGATGAATAAAGTATTCATTGCAATAGAATAAAACTGTAAAAAATTTTTTAAAACCCTCAAAATTATTTTCACTCTGGAAAATGTAGGAGAAGGGAATACAGGTGACCTCAACCCTGGTAAGTTACAGCTGTGTTAATTACCCAATACAGCCTTGCCCCTGATGAGTCACAGCTGTATCCAGTAAATATAAGTGTGATAAAAGGGAGTGGCTTAGAAGGGGAACGATCCTGGGGAGAGAGAATCACTGTTGTGAGGGCAGTCTGGGTGTGCAGTCAGAGCCTGTGTTGGAACCTTCAGTCACAGTCTAGCTGGGTAAAAGCTGCAGTCAGAGTCTGCAAACTGATCCCTGCAGTCAGAGTTCAGCAGGAAATACCCAGCAGTCAGAGGCTGCAAGGGAAGCCCACAGCAGGAGCTGCTGCAGAGAGAGTCAGTGAATGGTTGGAGTCAGGATGGCTAAGCTGTAAAGAGGAATAAACCAGGCCCCTTTTCATGCTGTGATAAACAAAAAGTCTGCTTATTTCTACCCTCTAACAAGAGGGCTGCTGCAACAGGGAGACATTTTAGGAATATAAACCAGTTATATAACAGTTATACAGTTAAGCAGAACCAAATTCAGAAGAGAGAGCAACTTTTGGTTTGAAAAATAAATATTACTTTATTACAAGTAATAAAGTACTTACAGCTGAAAGTATCAGGAATATCATCAGTATAATAATAGGAAAATTTAAGGTTTTAATTGAAAATAAATATTTCTACCAAATAATCTAGTTAATGCACTATGTATTGCAGTCATACTAAAATGTGGCTCCAAAAGGGCCATTCAACCCTTATTTGATAAAACCTGCTGTTTAAAACACCAATGTTTGGTATGACTTTACACGAAAAAAGCAATATTTGTTCTCATGTTTTGATGGACTGAATCTTCTTCCAGCCTTTCAAAAATAGAATGAGCTGTAGATTATTTCAAATATTTCCTTGAAATGTGTGAGGATTACAGCTGCATAAGAATCTTCACACAAGTAAAGACCCTCCTTCCTGACAGCTTAGCTCTAAAACAGTGATGTTATTTCTTATTTTATGATTAAATTAAGATGAATTACATAACAAAGAAGTAATTGAACTTTGAATGACCTGAATTTTGTGTACAGAATCAGACTAAAATCAAATTAACTAAAAAAGTATTTGGATGGTAAAGAATAATTTATGTGGAATTAGATACTTATCTGGACGGTGATGATAGTTTCAAGCAAATAAAAGGTTTTGTCTTCCATTCAATCACTTTCTCATGAAAATGCAAAAATAATTCCTGAAGTACTGGAGAAACATCCTCAGCTGCTCAACAACAGTAATTACTATGAATCATTCGGAAGTAGCTTAGTTTAGCATTCACTTCTTTATGCTAAAAACAACTTTATAGAACAATGGACAGCTATTGTTTGATGAACACTGCAGCAGTTGTTAGTCAAATCCCAGGCTCTGGAAAATCTTGCTTTATTTTATTGTGTTTGCACTGAAAATAAGTATCTCCTGTTGCTAGATAAAATCCTGGAAAATGCATGGATTTCAGGATAGCCTTGTTAAGATAGCATTGATATTTGAACTCTCTTGGTCAAGGTCCTAATTAAAAAATAAATAATAATAAGAAATAGCAGATGACCTTAAATACTTCATATATTAGAAATACTCATCCAATTATATTTTAAAATTCAGAAGAAAAAATTAATCCATTTGCAAGGTACATAGGAGCATAGAATGGTTTGGGTTGTAAAAGAACGTAAAGATCATTTAATTCCAATCTCCCAGTTGAACTAGACCATGTTAAACATAGCCCTGTCCAGCCTGGCTTTGGACATCTACAGGACGGGGATCCCCTAACCTCTCTGGGAAAACTTTTCTGCTGTCTCAGCACCTTCACAGTAAAGAATTTCTTCCTAGTATCTAGTCTAAACCTAATTTCCTTCAATTTAGTGTCATCCCCTCTTGTCCTATTCCTACATGTCCTGAAAAACCCTTTTCTAACCTGGTAAGACCTCTTTAGATACTGGAAGGCTACTATATGGTCTCCATAGAACCTTCTCTTCCAGCTGAGCAGCCCCAACTCTCTCACCTCACAGGAGAGATACTCCAGGGGTGTGAGCATCTTCAGAGTCTTGCTCTGGGTTTGCTCCAACAGGGCAATGTCATTCTTGTTTTGGGAGCCCCAGCCCTGTACAGAGTGCTTCACAAGAGCAGAGTAGAGCGATCAAAATCCTCTCCCTCTGTCCAGAGATCATGCCTGCTGTGTCCAGGATGAGGGTGGTTTTCTGACCTGTGAGCTTTTACTGATGAGTCACACTGAGCTTTGTGTTGATGAACAACTTCAAATCTTTCTCCTCAATCAGTTCCCCATCTAGCCCATACCTCAGCTTGGGATTGCCCTGACCCAGGTGCAGGACCTTGCACTTGGCCTTGTTAAATTTCATGAGGTTCACACAAATCCCCCCTCTAGCCTGCCAAGGTCCCTCAGGATGGCATCCCTTCCACCAGTGTGGTGACTGCACTGCTCAGCTTGGTGTCACTGAAAAACTTGCTGAGGGTACACTCAATCCCACTGTCTGTGATGCCAACAATGTGCCAGTCCCATACTGACACCTGAGGAATGCCACTTTTCACTGGTGTCCACCTGGACATCAAGACATTGACCAACTCTTTGAGTGAGGCCATACTGATGGTTTTTTATCCACAGAGTGGCCCACCATTCAAGTCTATGTCTCCCCAGTTTAGAGACAAAGATGTCACTTGGTACAGTGACAAATTCTTTACATACTCATAAGTAAAGTGATATTTTTTCCTCTACCCTAGAGGTGTTTTCTCCAAAATTACATAAAGCATCTGGATGCCTGGGTTGAACTATGCTGTAGCTTTTAAATGGCTACATTTAGGTTGTATGAAATCTTATCCTTGTTCTGTGGAGCTTTGTTTTGACCTTTGTTTTTCTGTGACATTTTGGCTACGGATTTATGCTAAAGAAATAATGTCTGTCTAGCCCAAACCTTTGTCTAGTGTAAAATCCAATCACTCTTCATGGTTGTTACCAGATCAGTAACAGGGTAGCTTCCTCTGTTGTGCCTTCCTACCTTCTGTCAAATAACAGATTATGAACTTCCTATTCTGCATGTTGCTGCCAGACCAGCAATGGAAGTGCCTATTTATACCTTGATGTTGAAACCAAACAAAAGCAGAGATCCAAGACAGAATAAGCATACTGTGAAAGAAAAATGGGGTTTGTTCTACATAAGCTTGCTACACTCTTTAAATAGGTGTTAACTTTCTTAACAAAGTGAGAAGTTTCTTCCTTTTCCCTTTTTAGTAACATTTGTTTCATGCCACTATTCAATTACATCTCCTCTAGGCTGAAATGTGGTATTTTTCCATGTAAAATCATGCTGCACAGGTTTGATCATTCTACTTCCTTAGTCAAAATTTTTAAAATATTGTCTTATGATGATGTAATTACAACTGCATATCATATTCAACATACAGGAATATTATGTCATACTAATGTTTTTCTTTGTGTAATCCATAATAATTCTCAGAATTCTATTTTCCATTTTCATCTCTTCTAATGAGGGAGATTGTCTTTGCATTTTTATTGCATTTTTATGTCTTTGTTAACTTCCTAATTTCTTTGAAACCTGTCACTGTTTCTTGAATACTTACCAATTTTCTCACCCAGCAGTGAAATGGCAAGCAGATCATATTGCTGCTGCATGTATCAACTTTGAATTCTGACTGGCACTTTATCTCTCAGACACACTGCATTATCAAATCTCACTCTAGAGATTTAACTTTTCCAGAATATCTCCCTATCACCAGCAAACTTTTTATCTCACTTTCCAAACTTCTCCAAATCAATATGTTAATAAGCTCCCCTCATACCACAGACTCATTCAAAACCCTTCTTTTGTGCAAGATACTTGTTAGTTTTTATTTCCTCCCTTTTAACATTTAACAGATTATTAATCTAAAAAGGACTTTAAGAATATAAGAACTTCTGTCAATCATTTGAGGCATTTATTTTGTAAACACTGTGCTGTTTATTTCCAAATAGGTAAGATTTCCATTTTCTGCTCTTTAAATAATTTCTTTGAGTTCTTCCTGAACAAATATATTACTTGTAGTTCCTGGTACCTTCTCTGCACTTCTGAAAAAAAGGAAACAGAAAACCCAAAAGGGCTTCCACTCCTATCCACAGAGTGAGAGATATTAGGAGAGACATTACACACTGTAATTAACAGTGCAGCATTTTCAACAACACACCAATATACCATTACTAGCTCTAGTTTGTGCCTTCAGAAGGCATTGCAATGAGGAGAGGCACAATCTAGGCAGAGTTTAACTATACACCTTAGAGAGATGCATGCTGATGTAACTGACTGTAAACCTGAGCACATCTCCCATCATTTTTTGTTGTTTGTCTTATTTTTTCCAGCTGTAGGGTGTGAATTTTTCCATTTTTCTTCTTTGGTTAGAAAGAGGATTTTCTGAAAGCCTTCTTGCTTCTAATGACCTCCCTTGCCCTTGTCATATTCCTCCTGGACTTCCTCAAGTCTTTGTTTGATAGGTAGTATGTATTCTTCAGAACATCCAGAACAGTGTCTTTATGTGCTCTTCATTGTGTCTGCTGAGATTTTACTGTTTTAGTTGGTTTAGATTTTGAAAAAAAATATCCCCATGTAGCTCTCCTTTTTGTAGTTCTCTTTCCCTTTTATACCATGACAGTTTAGTTTCTTTCAGAGTCTTGAAAAATTTTTGCTGAATACCTTTTGAAAAAGATCTGCATAATCTGAATCCACAAGACATTATATTTATCTATATATTTTTAAGTTACAGTGTTTGTTGTATTTTCTCTCAATTTGTCTGGTACAAAGGTCAAATTTACTTGGCTTCAGTTCTTAATAACATCTTAGAAATCTGATAAAGAGCAATTCTGCCCTCTCCAGAACATTTTTATGGATTTTTTCTGTTTGTGTCAGTATTCAATTTAGCCTTCAAAAAGAGATAAATCCATATCATATACTCCTGTAGGCTTGTACTCTAAATTGAACTCTAAATCCATATCCTGATCACAGTAAATGTTTGAAAGTTACATATCATAAGTACACCCTTAACCTACTTTTATGTTCCTTGTTTGCATCAACCCTCAACTGAGCAAAACTGATGGATCCAAAGCAGACTCAGAATTAGTACAGCCCCTATGGCCTCTGTCTCTAACATATGCTTAGACACTGAGGTCAAAACTCTTTTTCTTTCCATGATGATTTCTGCTGCATCAAAAACTTATCATAACTCACTGACCTGTACTAGTCTGAAGACAATTTCAGCCAAAGCTGTCAGCTGCAGAATTAATTCTTGTTATTGGCTCATGTCTCATCCAGTCTACTCTCCCACTTCATAATTTCTTTGTAACAATATCAAGTCACTTAAGCCTGATTAACCTCTAGTGTTGCAGTGAAGAATATACATGTTACTGTACTCTCATTCTTTTAGTTTGTACTAAAGAATTTTTACATTTTCCACTGCTTGCTTTTCAAATATCAAACTGTTATATTTACATAACTTTACTGAAATATCAGCGTCTTTTTAAACTCTAATCTTTCCTTCAATGCAAGCATAAAAAGTCCTAAGACCTTTGGTCACCAAAGAGCCTGGAAACAGTATGGTACCTAACTACTGGTCTATTTTTCTCTATAGGAAAACATTTTAATTTCTATTCTGCTGTAGAAAAAATAAAAATACTGAACACTGAAACATTTCAAAGCAGCGGAAGAACATAGAATCATAGGTTAGCTATGCAGTGAGGTTTTTAAAGCCCCTTGGCATTTCTCTAATTTAAATCCCATGCTTAAAGAAGAGACATCTCTGAATTCATACCAAGATGCTCAGAGCTCTAAATAATGAAAATTTCCAAGGGTGAAGATTCCCTAATCTCTTAAGAAACCTGTGTTAATACTAAGATATTCTTATAGTACTGGGCTTTATCCCCCCTTATATCATGTTAGATGTTTATCTGTTTCTATTTGTGACTAGTTTCCTCTTGTTTTCCCCCTAGCACTTCAATACTTAGTCTATATCAATATCCCTGGTAATCCCCTCAGAGACTGTAGCAGCAGGGGTCTCTTAGCACTCCCACCCATGCCCACATAAGTTCTGCCCCCTCCAGTGTGTGCCAGTCACACCCACGTGTGGCTGCTCCTCACAGTGCAGGTTCTCCAAACCCTGACCCTCCTGGCTGAGGGTCCCTCTCCTTTGAACCCACTCAGGGTCACTGGAATTGCTCCTGGAGGACCCAAATCTGAGTACAGTGTTCCAGTGTTCCAGACATGGGAAACACTGAGTAAAGGGGAGTAATCACTTCCCTCAATCCCCACTGCACTACAGTTGATACAGAACTGATACATTATGGTGTTTTCCTTCATGCACATTACCAAATTTGCTTTTTTTTTCATAGAAATAGGAAATTTTTATGTAGCTGAGAGTTTTGCACACAGTTTCCACAATCTAGGATGTAGCAGTACTAGCCCTGTTGTTACATATGATGTACTCATGGTTATTTTAAAAAATACTTTAAAAACTGTTTTTCAGAACAGAAAATTGTATCTCAGATTTTCTTAATAGTGGACTGACACCTACACTAAATCATGCTAGGTTTATAAATCATTTATCTCTAGAAATCATTTAACTAATTTCTAAGTTATGAACATGAATTATAACTTTGTTACTCATTTATACATTGTTTGATGGTTTCCATAAATCATATAACCTGATTGTGAGAAGTATTGAATGATTAATAATGGTGCTACATTAATTTCAGATATGATGCAACTGTCTTTTGGTTTGTGTAATTGATATTCTATGACGTTTTATTATGACTTATGAAGTTTGCTTTCCCTTTAAGTCATTAAAGTATTCTGCTTTAACCCAGATTTTTACACTGTGAAGTCTGATTTTTTGATCCACTTGCTAAGATAGCTGTTCTCACATCTCTAATCAGATTTATAAGCAACGTATTTTGTTTACTTTATGTCCTAATAATAACAAAATAATAAAAATTACTGAAATAAAATAAAATAAAATAAGCATATATTAACTAAAATTAATTAAGTATTTCTAATATTTGTTGATTTTTTTTCTGTCTGTGATTATGTCTGGTCATGTTTATACCACATTGTACCATAGCGGCTACATTGTGTGTGGATCCATTTTACACTGGCCAAACAACTGAGACTGGTCTAGGTTACTTCTTCTTTTAATCCATTTATTAAATATTAGGTCAGAGTCTCGGTGATCAAAACATATTGTGGTATTTCAAGGCTTCAGTTTAATTGTTTACAGTAGTAAAAATGCTTAAAGTACTGCATTTCCATTCCTTACCAACATTTCACTTACTTTATCTATAGTGTAGATAATGTGTACCTAATGTGTGTAGCTACATATATGCACTTGAAAAGTTATCTTCTTTATTTTTAAAAGAAAATAGAAAAAAATGAACATTTAAACACCTGATATAGGAATTTTAAACAAAATATACAGCCTTGGAACTGTTTATATACTATGACGTTTTAACATTTTATTAACTTGTTTCATTGAGAAAATAAAACTCTAAATACTTATATATTTTAAGTTTCCATTTAAAATTTGCAATATGTTGAAACAACAATTTTTGCCTTTTTAAAAACTGTAATAAAGTGTATCTATCCAGATCTAGTAGTATCTTTTCTGACACTCTTCTTGGTTTTGCTTGAACTCAATGCCAACAAATGTGGCAGCTCTGCAAATGTCTAAAAGGCAAACATCATTTGTAAGTAAATGAACCTGCCTACACAGAATTTTAGGGTTTTTCAAAATCCTATAGGGGTCTTTTTTGACTATAAAGACAACAAAGCATACTTTAGTTTGATCCTTAAGTTCACTGTACTTGTAGAAGCCTCTAGGAGTGTAAGAAGCACAAACACAGCTAAGTTAATAAACTTATTTAAAAAATACTTAGCTCATAAATCTCCAACAAAATATTCCATGCAACTATAAAATCAAATTTATGCCAACCACACTGTTCACATCATTGAAAAGTTTCTGCTTTATCTAAAACTATTAACTTTTTGCATCTCTGTAAACATTTTCCAGTGCTGAAGTCTGCAATAACTTTTATCCATTTTCTAGGAGCATAAATAAGTAATATCACAACTATTTTAACAATGAGAAAATATTAAAAAATCAGATTTCTCAGCATACCTCACTTCATTACATAAACATCAAAACAGTGGTTTAGATTAAGAAAAAAATTGTTGGTGTGCATTTTTCAATTTACTTGAACATCTACCCACAGTCTAATGTTTTATAACTGAAAATTCAGTTATATAAAAACAAACATTTGCTACAATAAACAACAGTGGGTGCAGCCCAGTAAACACATCTTTGCTACTGCTAGGAAAAAGCCACAGGCTTTGGATGGACCTGACAGTGCAGGGTCTCAGGATCTGTCTGAGCTTGCCAAAACCTGGGCTGGTTTTCACTTGTTTTAGGAACTGGTTAGTGGGCAGCTGACTGCCCAGCCTGGGTTAGTTTCAGCTCTACAACCGCAAGAAACAAGAAGGTTCTCAAGAACTTTGCTCATCACTGTGTGACAGCCTCTGTTAGCTGATGCTAGGGGAAACCCTAAAGCTTTTCAACTTTAGCTGGGACCACTGAGAATGTGGGCTGTGAGAAGAAATTAGTTCAAAGTAAACCCAAGAGGACTTTGGAGGGAGGAAAGGGAGGAACACCCCCAAGAACTCATATATCACCTGTCAGAGACCTCCTTATGGATGTTAATGACTCCTCAGAAGTGTCTATTCCTTTTTGAGGAACCTGTGTCTTTTTTGAGGAATGAAGGTCCACCTGAGGAGTCCATGAAAGATGAAGATAACCCCTGAGAGGAGGGGCAGACCTCAGATGCTTTCCTGTGCATCAATTTCACCTGTCTGTCATGTGAGGCTATTTTTGTATTAATGGATTGATTTGGGCTATCAGACTGCTAAAATATCAGTTGAACTAACAATAGTCTTGGCTCCCATATGTTTATTGTGGTTTTTTTGTTTTGCCCATAACATCATTTGGCATGTAACATATGCAGTCACACTATAATCCTACATTGATGCACCTTTTCCACCAGATGGGGAGCATTGTGTGCTCACAAGGCTCCAACTGACAGGGTTCTGCTAGGATCATCCATGTGGTGGGGTTCCCAACGTAATAGTGACATCCACAGAATTAAGGGAGCTAGGGGCTTTCTTTATGCTTCTAAGAGCAGAAGATTCTACACATCATGTATGCAGTCATTTAAACTACTACCTAGTCAAATAATATTTAAAAACTGCTCTTTGACATACATAATTAATTAAAAGTATACCTATCCACTCTAAATATGTTGATAATACATTAACTCATCCATCACCTTTTAAGGCAAAAATCCAATATTCATAAATTAAATAGTCACAATTTCAACCTGTGACATATTTCTTGCACTGTGGATCCCAGGACTGGGCACAATACTCCATGTGAAGCCTCTTAAGAGCAGGGTAGAGAGGGAGGTTCTCCTTCCTCAACCCCTTGGCCCTGCTTGTTTTTTAAAAGATTTTGATAACCCCACTAAATTGGCTTTGATGGATTTGTCTCTCCTCCCTACAACACATCAGTGCAAGAATATTTGAAATCAGAAAGTTATCTCTCTATTCAGCTTGTCCCTCAGGTTCAGGACTTGCAGAGGCACATTTTCTAGTTCCTAAAAGCAAGTTTCAGTTACTTATGTACCGTTATTTTCTCATGCAGCTCATAAAAAATGAAGTCAATACTTTAGGGGTTCTAAAGGCAGGAAAAAGAAAATCAAAGTGTGTCCCTTGCCAGGGTGGAGAACACACACATTTGCATGTAAGAGAAGGAATCTTAACTTTCTCTTTTAGTTTTAAGAACTGTTATCAGCTGCTAATTATTTGACCAACCAAGACCTATAGCCAGAACAGGTACTAGGATTTCTAATGAAATACTCTCATATTTGTCATAATATGTCAGCAGCCTGCCAACTATTAATCTTAGACCAAGCCCACACAATCCTACCTGAGTCTCGTTGAATCCACTCAAACACTTATTAGATTTTTTTTTTCCAGGAAACAGATTACAAGAGATTTTTTTAAATCTTTCCCGAGGCAAATTCATTCTCTTGATGAATTGCATCCTGTCTAGAAAATTTTAACAATTGAATCAACAAGTTACTAAGCGACACAGAAGCATAAACAACTTGCAAGCCACACCTATTACCATATCAAGTGAGAAAGTCTTTAAAGCATTGGCAATCTCCTGACTCTGCTTTGAAAATGTGGCACTGACCCCATTCACAATAGCTCAATCTGATCAGTAGTCAAGGGGCACCCTGATCTTAACTGAAAGTGCAAGAACTATACAAGATCAATTCATAAATATTTTAGGGCATGAGATGAGTTCTAAGTTTTCTGTTCTAAGATAAAAAAGAAGGTAAAGGTCAAATGGCCCTTTATGTGTAGCGCGTTATTAAGACAAAATATTCTTCCCAAAGCAACAGAGGTCAAACAGGAATATTAACTAGATTTATATTGCATACAGGATGGATATGGTGATTTGTGGAAGATTCTATTACAAATAGAATGTTTCTCTAGTAATGAACCTTACCTGGCAGTCATAATACTGAGGAAATTCATTGATGAACTGAACCACTATTTTATTTATATGAATGCTCCAGGGTAATACATCAGCCTTTCAAGGAGAATAAAATTACAGTTCTATCAGTAAACACCTATTATATCAAATGTTTTTGGTTTTTTTTTTTCTATTCAAGACAATTTGTATTGTTGAAATAACACACTAGTTTCTTTTCTATTTGCACAAGCTGCCCCCATGTATGCAATGGTATCATAATCTTAAATAATTCTAATTCCAAGCTTGCATTTTGAAACTTCCATTTTAAGAACATACTATTTCCTTATGATTATTTCATTCAATATGCCAGGTTCAATATTACTATCTTCTTCTCAACATCCAGGAAAACTAAGAGAGCATTGGCTTAACTTATGAATAAATGATAAATTTAAAAACTGTCTTGTACTTTAAGCCTGACATTTCAGAACTGTTAGATTGTAGCCTGAAGGCATATGTATAGCACAATATGGGGTGATGTACATCTGTCCAAACAGGCAGCAACCTGGCCATACTGGTGCTCAAGGGCAAAGCACTTCTTTGCCCACAAGAAGTGAAATGCATCAGAGGGACAACCAAGGTGAAGTTTATTATGCTTTCAGCCCCACCACCTTCAGACAGAGATGTGTTTTGTTGCATGTTGTTCAGCAGAGTTGTGACCTGAAATGTCAGTGTTGAAGATAAAATTGAAGAATAGCACTTTTTTTTTCCCCTTGGTTGTTTTGTTCTGGTTTGTTTGGTTGAATTTGGGTTTTATTTTTAATTAAGGGAAACTCTATATTTTATGTTTTCAGTAGTGTTTTCTTTTTTTAATATATTCCATAAATTTTTAATATTGTGAAAATTAAATACTTTTAAGAATTATTTTTTCTATATGTTTCTCTGTACATTGCACTATGTCTAGTACTATTCATGGCTTTATCTGCACTGGGGGATGTTGGAGACTCTCAACAGGTGACACTCAGGGCATGTCTTAAATGTTTCATTTTGTCCCTGCCTCACCAAATGTCCTCTGCTAGGTGTCATACTCCCATAATCTTCCAGGCTGGGAAAATGGGGAAGCTGAACTGCAAAGCAAATGGTGGATTTCAGCTGGCAGCTCTGGACCAGTTTCTTACCAATTGAATTATTATCCTTCAGAAACAGTTCCAGATTCAGACTACTTTAAGGTCTCACTTCTTAAAAATTGTGGGGTTTGATACTCTCAATGGTTTAAAGACTATAATGAAATTTTGTCACATAGGTATGCAGAAGGACAAAAGAATTTTTAATGAAATGATATCTCTATTTTGACTTGCTTAACTTGTTGTCATCACATTTAAGACTGAATACAAATATGGAATAATTGACTACATAATTTCACATGACATTTTTATAGAACCATAAAATCTAATGTTTGTGGTTTGGGTTGGAAGGCACCTTAAATACCACCTACTTCGAATCTTCCTGTCATGGCCAGGACACGTAGATCAGGTTTCTCAAAACCACATCCACATCTCTGTGTAACCAACAGAGATACAAGTGCTTCAATTAATTGGATTAAAGCACCATTTTGTTACTATGACCTGTGAGCTGCAAAAGCAGGTTTGAAGACCGACAATAAAATTTTACATTTTAATTTGTCTTTCCAATAAGAAAAATATTTTCCAAAAATATAAGAAAACATTGTAAGTTAATTGATATAGATCAAAAAATGTAATGCTCAAGAAAAGGACTTTTATTACTCATATTGATTATTTCATATGTTGATCTAGTCTATGAAAATCTCAATTTAATGAGTGCATTTTATAAACTTTAAATGATATGAAATTAATAGCTTTTCATAGGTGTTACTTTGGCATACGTATACGGTTTTACAGCTATTATTGATGCTCCTTTTTAACTCTGAAAAATATTCCAAGTACTCTAGAATTATTATTAGCTAGATAATTATTGCTGTGGCATCAAATAACTCCAGTTCTGATTAGGACATCCTTACCTATACTGCCATGGAGATAGGGGAAAAGAAACAGTAAAATATTTTCTAAACAAAAACACATACAGGTAAGGTCAGGGCACATCTGCTGGAAAACTTAATTCATGATTATCTGTATTATTGATTTCTGGCACTTTTTTACAAGGATTATGGTAAGGATGGTTATAGCAATGGAAAGGAAAAACATGTTAGGTTTTATATCCCATGATATGACTAGAAAAAAATTTTTTTTTCAAGTTTCTCTTTTTGAGGACTTCTTTATTTTTTAAGAATAAAAAAGTCAATTCAATTAAAATCTGAAATATTTTCAAGTTGTTTAAAATTTGCAAGGAATCATTTTTACTTTACCTACCATTTTTACCTTACCTACCATTGCTACTTCAGCCAATGTGGAAAAACAGATCCAAAGTACCCCTTCTCCTGATTACAGCCAAAGCTTCCAGTCTCTTTTCTTCATGGTAAATGAAAGTCACTGTGGATTCCAAGATAGCTGAAATTTTTTAGAGAGGCACCTTGGCATAACTTGCAGATTTTTGTTTGTAGTGCAACAGTAATCAAATTTGGGGTTGTTTTTCTAGAAATACATTCTCTTTGTTAAGCTTGTAAAAATTAACATTTAGGGTTTACGAAAGCTAAAACAGGAAAAGAGCTTTCAATAGGCAAGCTCCTGCCAGCCTGAAAATCAATGCTCTGAAAGACAAAGTGTGTCCATCATATGTTGGCCACAGCTGCTTATGACTAAGTGCAATTATAATTGAATGGTTTTGATTGGAAAAAACCTCTAAGATAATTGAGTCCAACCATTAATCCAGCACTGCCAGGTCCATCACTAAACCATGTCCCTAAGTGCCACACCTTCATGTCTTTTAAATACCTCTAGGGCTGGTGACTCTACCAATTCTCTGGGCAGCCTGTTCCCTGAAAACCCATTTGGTGAAGAATTTTTTCCTAATGTCCAAACTACACCTCCCCTGGTGCCATTCAAAACCATTTCTTCTAATGTATTTCTTTTTACTCGGGAGAAGAGACAGACCCTGTCCTGGCTTCACCCTCCATTCAGGCAGCTGGAGAGAATGAGGAGGTTTTCCTTCAGGCTCCCTTGCTCCCAGCTCCCTCAGCTGCTCCTCACCAGAGCTGTGCTCCAGACCCTTCCCAGCTCCCCTGCCCTTCTCTGGACTCACTCCAGCCCCTCAATGCCTTCCTTGTAGTGAGGGAACCAAAACTGCACACAGGATTTGAGCTGTGGCCTCACCAGTGCCCAGTACAGGGGGACAATCCCTGCCCTGCTCCTGCTGCCACACTATTGCTGATCCAGCCCAGGTGCCATTGGCCTTCCTGGCCCCTGGGAACACCTGGACCATGTTCAGCTGCTGTTGACCAACACCCCCAGGTCATTTTCTGTTGGGTAATGGCAGAGTTAATGTTGCTGATAAACCCTCAAGGTGAAGTTGGTACTTTGAACCTCTGACCTGGTTTTCAGCATAATGAATTTCATCAGTCTTTAAGGGAGAGAGGAAACTACCAGATCATTGATAGGTATTCATTTAAGACCTTCATTACATTAGAATTTTAGATCAGTGAAGATTCAGTCCTAAAGGACAAATGTGTGTGTATTATATGTATATATAAATATTTTTTTATTTGTCTTTTGCCCAAGTGAAGGCAAAACTCCATTAATCTCAGTAGAAGATTATTCATATTTGGAAGTTTTCTAGAAGTAAATGTCTCAAAATAAGGTTTTCTTCAACTGTATTATTGAAAAAAAACCCCAAGAAAACATAACAACAAAAGATATTTTCAGGACTTGTGTGATGTTTATAATTGGATATGACTTTTTAAAGTAATTCATCATCAAAGATTTCATCCTCTGTAAATTGAAACTGAATCTTAGAGGTGTCTTCAATGAGGGCTCCATATTTGGGTAAAATAAAGACGATGGGTCCACCTGGTAGAACATTCAGATGTTAGTGTAGCTGCACTTCATGAAGGACATGGTGTTATTTGGATATGAAGCACATGTATTTTCACTGGTATGAATAACCTCAAATATGCTAAGAGAAATTATCCTTGTTACTGAAAGCATTTTTGCACATATTTACCATTGAGTTTGGAAGGTATACCAGAGATCTGTATCTCCCAAGTCATGTGCATAAAAGCTGTACGTATGTTAAGCTTACAGTGAGAAAATATAACAGAAATTTCCTTGAATGAAAAGTTAAAAGCAAGCCAAAAAACTTTGGAATCAAACATTCAGTAACATGCAGCTGTCCATATAAAGTTTTGTACAAGGTGAATGCAAATGAAGACAAAAGGAACAAAGGTAATAAAATAACACAGGGAAAATAATTCAGACAGAAGAATATTTAATGAGGATTCAAGTGTTTTAGCTGGGCTAGGATATATGCATGACTTCATTCTAATAAAAAAAGGAATTATGAAATTTTCTATGGCTTTAAACATAATACAGGAAATCTGATAAAGATGAAGAGCTTGACTCCCATCCTGATCCTCCTAAAGAAAGACTATTGTCAGGATCAGTGAACTATGTGTGAACCTAAAACCCTGTGGGGGAAGGACAGGGAAAAAATCAATCTACATTTTTCTTCTGTTCAATGAAACTAAATAATGGACTATATTTCACAACACAGAATTTTTGGAGATTGAACTTTCATTTAGTAAGCAGTCCCAAGAAGTACAGACATGATTATATTTGCCAGGAAATCAAAACATTTTGCTTTAATTGTGGCCCGAGATGACAAAGGTGGATGAAGAAATAACTGATTCAAATCAATGACAGTCATTCTTACTAAAATTCTTTATTAGTTCTCCTAGAACCTTTTGGATAATGTATTCAGTAAAGACTAGAATAAGTATTCTAGGTCAGTAGTATTCCAAGGGGCAGAACAAAAAGATATTTTAAAGGATTTATTTAAAAACTCCAAAAAAAGTGCTTAGGAAATGATCTTTTTTCTTTCAAATGGAATTAAACCAGATTCTTACCCATGTGGTACCTAGATGATAAAATACATTTGAGCAGAAAAAGTAATGAATGTGTAATTTTGGGCTTTAGAAGTCTTTGAGCAAGGACAACAAGGACAGCCTGCACTCACACAGTGGTTGTCATGAAAGGAAACAGGGAGTGCTCATAGTGGGTGACTCTGTTAAAGGGTACTGAGGCACCCATTTGCTGCCCTCTGGGAGGTAAAATCCATCATGTTCTGAGAGGGTTCCCCATCTTGTGGAGAGCACAGACTATTACCCACTACTATTTTTTCATTTAGTTATCAATGACACCGCAAGCCAAAAAATGGGTAGGATCAAGGAGGACTATAAAGCTCTGGTGAGGCAGGGGGAAAACAGCAGTGCTCAAGTTCTTATCCATTTTACTGATTAGAGAAATGGAGAGTCAGAAGCAGGAGCATAGTGCAGATCAAAATTGGCCTCCATTGCTGATGCCATCAAGACGGTTTTGGCTTTTATGACAATGGGTTGCAGCCCATTGTCATAATGGGTTTAATGATTGCAGCCTCTTAGGATGGGGATGGGACCCACCCATCGGGATGGGGACCCACCCATCTAAAAAGGGCAAGAGAATCCTTGGCAACAGGCTGGCCACTTCAGTCAGACAAGATTTAAACTAAGGGACTGGATTCTGCTTTTCACATCATCTCCCATATCATCCTCATAGGTCAGCACAGGAAATGTGGTTTACATGAATGAACAGTGAGGTGCATTAAGAACTGGCTCAATGGCAGAGCTCAGAGGAACATGATCAGCAAAGTAGAATCCAGTTAGAGGTTTTTAGTCAGTGGCATTCCCCAGGGATCAATACTGGGTCCAGCCTGATTCAACTTTCTTTTCAGCAACCAGATCTAGGGATAGAATGTGCCCTCAGAAATATTGCTGATGACACAAAACTGGAAGGAGTGACTGATACACCTGAAGACAGTGCTGCCATTATAGGTTGGAGAGCTGGGCAGAGAGAAACGTGAAGGTATTCAACAAAGGCAAGTGTGGGGTCCTGCACTGGGGAGAGTGTGTCCAGCAGCTTGAGGGAGGTGATTCTCCCCCTCTGCTAGCAACAGTGAGGCCACACCTGGAGTGTTGTGTTCTATTCTCCACAGTTCAAGAAAGACAAGGAGCTCCTGGACAGAGTCCAGCGGAGGCCCACAAAGTTGATTAGGAGTCTGAAGCATCTCTCCTCAGATGAGGGAGCTGGGCCCATTCAGTGAAAGAAGAGAAGGCTAAAGGGGAACTAATTAATGAATATAAATATCTCCAAGGTGGGTGCAAAGAGAATTTTGCCAGACTCTTTTCAGTAGTGCCCTGTGATAAGGACAAGTTGCAATGGCCAGAAACTCAAACACGAGAAGTTTCATCTCAGCATAAGAACTACTTTATACTGAGAGTGGCAGAGCACTGGAACAGGCTGCCCTGAGAGGTCATGGATTCTCCCTTTCTGGAGACATTCAAAATCCACCTGTTCTTGTAAAACCTGCTCCAGGTAACCCTGTTGTGTCATCGAGGTTGGACTAGATGATTTCCAGATGTCCCTTCCAACACTAGCAATTCTAAGATTCTGAGATTCTGTGAAACAAAATAATATATAATACATTCAGAGTAATTACCTGAGACAACCTAGTTCTGAAATAAGAAGCTCATTCAAAGCATTTTTCCTCAAAGACAGTTGATGAGAAATTCCAAGCAGAGATAAGCAAGGTTTGTGGATGTAACTTGCTGATCCAGAAGTACACAGATTTTTCACAAATTCATTGATGGTTCAAAATTTATAATTCATTCCAAATTTATATGATTTGCATATTTTTCTCCTCAGAGTATTAATTCTTAAAAATTTATAAGTTCTTTCAGTAAAACTAAAAGCTAATTCTTTAGTCCCAGGATGATGAGAAAATATGTCTCCCTGTGATTTTTCCCCTGTGCCAGAGATTAGGGAGGAAGTTTTAGGCTCAGTACATTGACATTTTTGTACAGCCAGACTACTGCAAAAGTGAAAACAAGCTTCTGGCTGTGACAGAGCAACACTGTCAAATTTTATTACAGCAGTTTAAGATGTTATGAATCCTGAAATTTTGTCTTGCCTTTCTGACAAAGTGCTCTTTTGTCAATGCCCTTGCTCTGCATCAGAAGGAACAAGTGTTGTCTGGTCCCCATGTCCCCGGTGTTGGATCCCATACAATGTCCATCGGCGCTGGAGCTAAGAAGTCAAGATCTGCACTGATGAATCTGCGCTCGTTTTTATTGACTGCTGCAGAGAAAGTGTAACAAAGCACCACCCAAAATGTTTGCAAAAGGAATTGTAGGTGTTCATCTGTGAAAATCATCATGGCAAAATGAATGAATTCATAAATGGAGCCACATTATTGAGTTTCGTCAAATTTAAATCTTTGAGAGGTACACCATGCCTTATATTCACACAGAAACAATAAGCTCACTTATTTTATGGAGTTATTGCTGGGATTTCATATAAAATGAAAGGTTTTTCTCTTTCAGAAATGGTTATTTTACTCCATTTGTCAGTGTACTATTGAGGTTAGAAAACACTGCTTCATTATTCTTCTACTAGGAGTTTCAAAAATTTCCAACATATTTTGTTTCAATCTATAGAAGTGGAGATAATCCCTTTTTTGTTAACTGTAAAAGATATCTGCAGAGACTTCCAAGAATGTATATTTTCTTTTGTGACAATACAATTATCTTTACTTTGAATTGTAGGAGAAAAATCAAGTTTATAATAGGAAAGTGTGCTTGTAGAAGGATGGATTACATAGTCCTCACTGCTTATCTATATTAAATTAAAGCATTTTCTAGAGTATGTTAGCCAATATAGTCAATTAGCAATTGAAATGATACATATGGTAAAAATGTGCAGATTTAAAAATAAAAAAACAACAAAACAAAAGCCCAAATGCAGCCAAAAAAATCAAAACAAAACACAAAGAAAAGAAATTCTGTAAATTTAAATCACTCCAAATAGTTTTCAGATTCCATAGTGCCTTCAGATTGAAAGTGTATCAAAAAAACCTTTCAGTCAGTTGAAATTTTATAGCAAAAATTAAGTTTCACTGGAAAATGTTAAATTCTGAAACACTAAATATTTTGCTTAAAATAAATTACCTCAGGTTCATCAAAATTTGCTGAACAGCAAGCAGCAGATAAAGATCTGGAGCCCTAATGGGCTGTCACCTGCCACTCTGATTATCTGGTCAGTTGGCAAGGTGGCTCCTGGATGGCCCTGGAAGCACAGACTGATCAGTCAGGAATCCCCACCTACAGATGCTGCTCCACACACTTGGCCCATTCATTTTTAGCAGCTGACAGCTTAGGACCCTTTTTTATAGGTTCTCTTTTGTTGCTATGGTGTAACTACATTAGTCTGGTTTCTGGTAAGTACATATCGAGTGAATTTAAAACTCTCCCAGAAGACGACTGGGAGGTTTTTGTTTGTGGGGTTTTTTTTTTTTTTTTTTTTTTGGTTTTTTTTTTTGTTTTTTTTTGTTTTTGGTTTTTTGGGTTTTTTTTTTTGTGGTTTTTTGTTTGTTTTTGTTTTTGTTTTTTTTTTTTTAATTTTCATCTAGGTATATGGAAAAAGATACATTTTGTAATAATTTTGAGCTCCTCTCCTCTCCTCTCCTCTCCTCTCCTCTTCAGCTTTTTTCTAAGCTAAAAGCTTAGTTTATGCAGCTATGGTGCATACTACAATAATTACTTCTTCCTGCTAGGGAGGGAAAATATTGTATTTCTTTTCAGTGCAAACAGATTCAGTTCTAATTTCAATCTGCTGGTTTGTGATATTCAGATAGAGTGATGCATCTTCAGGGAAGATATTTTAATGCAAAGCCTTTTATTTATCCCTTTCCTAAGACACAATCATAAGCCAATTTTCCTTCTGTCTAGTTTCATTAAATTACCTGATTTGAAAACAGCACCAGCGAAGCGCCTAAACATCCTGCCTTCTCTTAGGGAATTAGCATTTTCCTTTGATGTGGTTCAAAGTGGGAAACCACATTAATGTGGGATCCAGCCAATTTCTGCTATTGCATTAAGATCAGCTGCAAAAAACTGCTTTGTACTGGCCTCTCTGGCCAAATGTTAGCTTGGCATATTTCACAAAAGAGAAGGAGGTTTGGGTACGGCTTCAGAAAAAATCTGTCCTGAGGTCTGATACCCCAAAACGGTGTCTCAGGTCATAATTAATTGAATTTTGTTTGATGTGATCAAAAACAGGGCAAGAAGAAAACCTTGACCCATATCTTTGATATTTAATAACAGAAGAATGACTGAAGGCAGGGATAGAGTCCTAAGAGCTTCACAGGCCCATTGGTCCTGCCAAAGGCTCTTTACACCACCTGGTCTATCCTTTGGACAGCCAGGGTACTATGGCAGGGAGTAAAGCTCAGCATCAGAGGCAGAAACCTTTGTCTCTGTATTCCTGCATACAAGAACCCTATAGCAAATGGAAGAAAAAAAAAATCAGATGCAAAAGCTGTTTACTAAGGCAAATATTTAAAAATAAAAAAAAAAAAAAAGTGTAACTTCTTAGAGCATAGTCACAGATCGCAATATAAATGCTTTTTGTCACATTGTATTTGGGTTATTTATAACTTTTCATATTTAAAGGCTGTTCTGATGTACAAAAATGGAGACAGAGAGAAAACTGAAGACCTGTGTCTTACAGCACTTTCTATTGTGACCATTCTCCTCCAGAAACCAATTAAACTCTTAGTGAGCAGAAACAATCAGTTTCTGACTAAGTGTATTAGAAAGGACTAATGAAGTGCATCACTGCATTAGGCAGCAGGTAGAATGAAAATGTTTATCTAGAGTAACAACCCTCTAACTTCCTTTCTCATTGTCTGGCTTATGGAGGAGAAAAAATACCATGTAAATGAGCAGCTGTGGGTCTCAGTCAATGGCCAGGACATGTTGCCAGGCTCCAGGACTTCTCCTGTGTCATTTTCCCAAAGCATGCATGGAAGATGGTGCCTGGAGCATGCATTCCTGCTCTTTGATCAGTGTCCATGCTTCCTGAGCAAACACTATTGTGTGGAAGGCACAACTCTGAGTCCTAGAAGGACTTTGTAATACAAGGACAAAGTCCAGGAGTTCATACCAAAACCCATCTCTGGTTAGAGGACCTGCTCATATTTTCTGGATTCCTCTGCACATATTCTCTGCTAATATTTGCCAGTTATTTCAAATGGGAAAAAAAAAAAAAAAAAGAGAGAAGAGAAGCAGTGCTGTTAGCTCTAGGGTGCTTGTTGCTATAAAACAAATAACCTTTCTTCAAAATCTGTAACAATAAAGAGTAGTCTCACAATAAACAGTTACTAAATATTTCACTATCCTTGAAGTCCTATTGTTTCATTTATAAGAAGCCTTGGGTGTTTTTTTCTTTCACGAAGAGATGTTGGAGTTACATTTTGTAACCCCTAGCAATCATGTAAACCAATACAAAAAATAAAAAATACATTTCAGCCAAATCTTTCTCAAGTGTACAATCAGGACTAGCAGAATAATACTCTGCATTTAACATAGTATTATCCTTGCCATGCAATTCAATGGTTCACATTTTATACCTAATTATCAAATAATTAGAAGGATAGTATTCCAAATAAAATATTTCATTTGTTGTGCAATCAACCCTATTTGTAAAGAGAGAGTATGTGTATATGTACAAACTAGTGTTTGTTTCCAGTGATGATTTTTTAAGAATGCTTGGATGTGAACAAGGATCAGTAGACATCAGAAAACTGTGCTTTTATGTAGCTTAAAATCAGGCCACAACAGCCTGAAAGCTGGAGAGAAATTATGTATTTTTGTTATTGGTTCTAAATATGTACCTCATTTAAATACATATCTAGTCTAAACCAAAGGGAAAAAATATACAAAGAAAATTTAGGGCATGTTTTACAGTAAATAAGTTAAGACGTGGCTCAAAGCCTTCTCTGGGATTTTTTCCCCCTAATTAAAAGCCTTTACTATTGTCAGCTTTCCCCAAATTCTCATATTTCTATCAATCACCGGCCTGAAGCTGTTCTGAAAGCAATTGAAAAGACTTCTTGTTTCAGTAACTAATTATGCTGTGAACACTTCCCTAGGGGAGGTCTAAGGCCCAATAATAGGAGTAACTTTTATGAAAACAAGCCCAGTGACTTTGCCTGCTGAGAGCTACATTGAAAGGCCTTGCCAAGCCAGGAGATAGATTGGATTCCCAGTGCTGTTGAAAAAACAATCAGTTTCTAGGCTCCAATGTACCAGAACAGCTGAAATACCAAATAAGCATGAGAAAGTCCTAATTAATTAATTCTAATGATTTTGTCAAAAGATAGGATTTTCTACAGTGCAAAGAACTTGTTTTAAATAAACAAAAATGAAAGTTCTTGCTGAAAGACGATGAATCAGTTTGGTATCTTATGACATTTTCCCTACATTTTCTTTATTGAACAGGAACTGTGATCCATTTGTGAGCATATCTACTGAACAGCATTTGCTTCCCAGAAATCCTAAAACTGTAAAGTGAATTATCAGTGTTTTTTGGCAGATACTCAGTTGGCCTCTTTCATTCATATTTTTGCTGTCATTTCACATTACTCCAGTTTTTCTATGTGTTGTTTACCTCAAGATGTTTTCATCATGCTAATGTCATTCCTTTTCAATTATGCATGTAAATCCTTTTGTAAAAGATATCTGCCACAAAGTACTTCCATACATCTCTCCATATGCAACAGTTCTGGCCTCCTTTACACAAATGAATTACCATCTTTCTTGGAATGATCATAACTTGAAGCAAATCTACTGACCGTAAATGACTAAAACCAAGGACAAGCCATTGCTGGAGCAGCCTGGTCTCCCAGCTGGTGTGAACTGGTGTATTTCCATTCAACTGAAAGGATGCAGATTAGCCCAGCTTCATTGATTTTGCTGAAATTATACCATTTAGCAACAGCTGACACATGAAGCCAAAGGAGAATATGCTATTACATTAAGTCTTTCTGTTTTTTTCTTAGTGAAACTATTGCAGTTGCCACCTTGTATCAAAACATACTTTAAACCCCTCCTATTTCCATTAATTTTATTTTATTTATTTATTTTATTTATTAATATATTTTCTTAATGTTTAGCGGCATTGACATTTCCAAATGGCTTAGTCTGGTTATCATGTATTAAAATATGATAGCTATCACACCTGACAAGATATATGCTACTGAAAACTCTACTCTCAAAAACTGATGTGAAAACTCTTTTGACAGAGTAAAGAAAACAAACAAAAATTTAAAAAACCCACAAACACTAGACAACATTAAAAAAAAGCTACAGAAACTTAATACAAAGTGAGAAGTCTCCTTACAAGGAAAATATGGACATTCCAACTATTCAGTAACTTCAGCTTTAACCAATTTTTTATTCTAATCAAGTCAGACATATTACAATCACCTACTAGTGACTATATCATTTCTAGTTCTATCTCACGCCTACCTGTAAGATGAGTTTGGGAGATCACAAAGCTAGACACAGGTAAACCATGATGAGACATAACCAAAAGAGAAATTTTCTTTTCTCAGGAGCAAGTTCCCAGGACTAAGCAAGATGGAACTTTTCAGATACACTGGTCTCCCAACTACAGCCATACTCTGGCTTGTCTGAAAAATGCAGCACACATGATGATAGAAAACTTAATGAAAAATTAAGAAGTGCCTTTCCACTCATTATTTCACATCTGAACCTTCTTGTGATGTAATGGTAGATAGAAACATGTGAGGAATTTTTATTTCCATAGTACCATACAAAGCCTTGATTCACTTAGATAGGGAAATGTAGATACCCTATAAAACATAAAATTTTGCAGCTTCATTTTTTTTTATTGCAGTGTGTTCTTAGACTCATTTTTTGCTTACCTAACTCACCTGAGTTAAATAAAGCCTTTTGTTTTTCCATTTGTATCAAATACAATTTGTTTTGTGAAGGAGATCATAAATCTTAAGTGAAATGTAGTTGAGTCTTTGGTTGTGAAAAATTCCCATAGGATTCTTCAGTATACAATTATTTTGTATTCTATTTAATTGACCATCTAAATTATTTGCTACTTTATGGACCTTTCACATTTCTTTGCAGAAAACATTTATTACAGGTTAAGTACAAAAACAATGAAGGAGAAAGGAACTAGCATTAAGGTAAGACACTCAGAGGACCTATAATTAATATTGAGTACAAAGGGTAATTGGAAATATCTTATGATCTATATATTTCCTGGGATGAGTTACATTATGCCATTTCTTTCAAAGGTCTGTAATACACATTTAGGTAATAACAAGGCAGTCAGTATTAAACAGGAAACATAAAAATGGATCCAGATAAAATACTTGTAATATAAGATAACATGGTCCTGTTAAATAGGCTGGGATGTGAAATAAGAATACTCAAGTTAGCATCTTTCTAGCTAACGTCCTGCAGGCTGTGGGCTGTGTTCAGTTCACATTTTACTAAGAATAAGAATAAATTATAAGAATTGAAGTACATAAAAAATGCCAAAAGCACTTAGGTCTTGAAATATGCAGGCAAAAAAAAAATCATGCACCTTGACTGTTCTATGGGTTTTATATTTTGTTTGATTTAATGTGGAAAAGCAGAAACATACAAAGCAGCAATGAAAAACTTTCCCTAATCAGTATGTTGCAGCTCCCCAAGACAAGGCTGCATGTATCTTGCCTTAGTAAGCTTCCTGAGAGAGGTTTCTGATTGAGTAAGTTCCTGTTGCCTGAGGTATGGCATAGAGGTAGAAAATAATGAGATATTCCCAGAATAGCTAAAGGGTAAAGGTCTGTTACTGGAGGAATGTGTACCTAAATGGTCAGCAATGGTAATGAGGAGCACAGGTGAAGGAGGGTGTAATTCAGAGTGACTGAAGCTGGATGCTCACCCTTGCTGCATGTTGAGCCTACATCTAAAGACAATCTCAGCACGTACCAGGTACCAGAGGGAAGGAACTCTGTTCCCTCTGTTTCTACAGTGCATGAAAGAAAACACAGGGTTGTGAACTGATCAGAGATGAATTAAAACAAAACATAGGCAAAGGACTCAAAGGTAAAGTGAACCTGAACTCTAAGAGCAATTCTCAGATAAGTTAAAAATGGAAGAGTTCTATGAATATACCAATATGCAAAGTATCCAACACACCTGTACAGAACAGCTGTCCTTCTCTAGAGCTGTAAAGCTCAACAAGAAGAATTATTTTTAGCTGATTCCCTGAATTCATAGATGTAGTGACCTGGGCCAAAGCTTACAACCAGGGAAGATGTGTTGTGCTCTTTATTCAGTGCCATCTTGTAAGGTAAACTGGTAAATTTGTGACACTGAGATAATCCCAACTATCTCAGCCATAATTTTTTTACCTAGAAAATAAAACAAAAACAAAAANAAAAAAAAAACAAACAAAAAAAAAAAAAAACAACTTCATACTGAGAATTTAGAAGCATACTTACATCCATGAATCCATGACTTAGGTGCTGAGTATTGACACTGTGATCTACACCAAACCCAGGTGCAAATTTTGCTGCTTTCAAGGTACAAAAGTAATGCAATTCAACTACAGCACATTGTTTCCAGACGTAAATTTTAAAAGCCTAGAAGAAAATGATAAAACTCTACAGAAGGGATAAAAGTAAGCTTGGTACTTTCCTGGAGGTAAATTTTGGGTGATAGAAAACACAGTCTCCCCCCTTCCCTTTCATCAGAATATGACACGTTTGACATCTGTGAAAATTCTCTCACGAGCTTTGAAAGAGGTTGTGCTACTGCCAATATTAGCCAGGTACTGTGTTGTAAATCTGACACAGACTCCAGACGAGTTACTTGCAATATGAAGCCCAAGGTAATATATAACTCACTTTCCACAGTAGCCAATGCTGATCTCTCCTTAAGCAGTCCTGTAGGAAACACAATAAAAAATCATGTAAATTGCAGCTGCTGCATGCTGTTCTTGTTAGGAATGTATACAAATACGACTGCATGATACAGAAGATTAAGAAAGGCATTTCAATAATGAGTACATGTTTTTTCTGTTGAAGATATTTAATTTTTCTTCATATTTATTTAAGCTCATGGTGAATCTTTAGTCAGTTTTTAAAATAAGTAGGTGCCTGAGTGCAATTTGCTTTTGAAAAAATATCTTCTATTTTAATTTAAAAATGTCTTTTTAAAAAAGCAGCCTGTCTGAGCAACTCACAATTTTTACCTACTATCTTGTCTAGCCTGATGCACGTCTTTAGTCTATCCCAAGAACAGCTGATATGAGTTACAGATATCACTGAAAAAGGAACCAACTCTTCTTTCTCTTCATTTTGAGAATACAAGTTGTCTTTTCTTGACCAATAATTACTATACGTTTGCTTATTTGTCATTTTAACTCCTCTTTCTCTTTCCAAATGCTACTGTCTTTGTACTTAAAATTCATTCTCTGGGATGAGGAGAAAGAACTGGAGTGTGGGATCTTCTGCAGAGCAGGAAGGAAAAGGCATCTTTCTGAGTGCTCTTGGCCATCCCTACACCTATGAACAGATCATTCTATCCATATGTTATTCATTTTCTTTTGACAGTAACAAAACATTTCACTGCTCCTATTTCACAAATATGCTTGATAGGAATTACGCAGGGAAAGGCATGAAAGGAAGAGAATAGAGAAGGAAATAACTGCTGTTATAAAGAAAAATCATTCAACAAAGATATGGGTTTTTTTAAAATATTAACTCAGCAAAATATCATCTAGAAATGTGTATTTTAATAGTGTGAAGAAATCACAGCTACAGCGACATCATTCTTTTTGTTCTTCACAATTATCCTTGTGGCAATTCTAATTAAAACAGATGTTATTGTGTATAAATAGCAAGTACATTTACCATACTCTTGATAACAAAAATAAGCCGTTCTCTCTATGGTTTGAAATTTTCCTGTACATTTTTTAAGGAACATCTGAAAATAAATCAGCAAAGGCCAAAGAATTAATAGGATTTTTTTCTACGCTTCCAATTTTATTCAAAACAATGGACACAATAAAGAGATGAGGAAAAAATTAAGTCTGCTTTCCATGCACAGGATTCTTTACAGAGGACTGTGCTTTTACCACAGGCAGAAAGCCTCTAAAATTCAAATTCATTTGTTCACCTTCCAAAACCATCTTTCATTCAGGTGATTTTCTGCTAGAGATGAAGGGAAAGGATTTTGACAGAATTTTAATTAATTTAAGCCAAGACATATTCTTCTTACTTTACTTTCCATGCTCTCAGAAGCAGCTTCTTTGTGCTATATCACAAAACAAAGGGCTTTGGCAGAATGATGCCCAAAGAACAAAGATTCTCTACAGATCAGCTGGCAGCTGTAATCTGAGTTTACTCGCCTGAGACATGTGTGAAATGAGTTCTCCAGTACAGTGTGCTTGCTGCTTGTACCACTGGAAAATGGTGATTTTAAATGCAATACAAAACTTGAATATATATATATATNCTCTGTTAATAAAGGCAGAGACCAGTAATTCATGTACAACATATATTATGCCTTTTTCCTGAATTTTTACTTGAAAACTTTGGTCTAAATATTTTTTTTTCTCTGTCTAGAGTGGTAAGAAGTTAAATTTTATGTTGCGGCACTGATGTTTAAGGTAATTTAGTTCCACACAAAAATTGATTGAAATAACACTGTACAAAGATATGCAATGCTGATCAAGGGGCCAAAATCTTATTCCAAAGTTCAGACATGAAATTTGTAAGTCAAAGTCCATCTACAGAGCATAATAACTTTGCAAATATATTAATTTCTCATTGTTTTTCTTTGTTACCATCTTAGTTTGGTTTGTCTCCATGGGTTGGGTTTTTTGGGAGGATTTCTGAGTTTCTACAATGAGTTCTTCCCATTTCTGTTAAAATGGTGAATGAATGAGCAGACTCAGGCTCAGAAGTTTGGGTCCAGATATGCCAGTGTCTAAAGTCATGCTACGGTTTTTGCTTACCTGATGATATGAGGCAATAGCAATTTTGTACTGTAAATCTTTATTTTATGTTTTTTTCCTTATATGATTTTTCTTCAAAGAGGAAAAAAATACATCTGCTTTTAACTTTTTTTTTTTTTAGATTATTACATATGTCATATATATAAATAGAAATTTCCTACGAGCAATGACTGACTTTTAGCAGAAGCCCTCTATAATGATTTGGATTCAAAACCCAATATTCTTGAAAGAACTCTGATGGTATTAAAAGAAAAAAATACTTTCAAAGGAAGAATGGCCTAGGTGTAAAAAAATCCAGCACAAAAAATCATTGTCAGACAAACATGGAACAAACAAGCAGTAACTTGTAAACTTGCTATAAGGCTTTTTTGCTGTCCATGAGTGATGTAAAAAGGTGATTTTTTACTTAAAGTAGCACAGCTGATTAGTTATTTTAAGTGCAGAGAAAAAATTACTATAATAATAGAACAAAAAAACAAAAAGAGGTAAATTAGATTGTGTGATCAGAGCAAAGCAGGCTCTGGCATAGTGGTTGAAAATGAAAACAATGAAGAGCAATGCAGGACAAAAGGAGGAGGACTCAGCTTGCCTGCCTGCTTCCTGCATGGGAGCATATCAACTGGAAATTAATGTATATATAAAAGTCAAAGAGACTGAAATAATATTGTGGAATGGAATTGAATTAAAGAAATATTAAGACAAATCACAGCTCCTTTGTTAAAAGAATATTTTTTTCTGTGTATAGAACTGAAGTTTCTGAGGCTGTCTACAGTGTCCTGGTTCTGTCCAGAGTATAGGCATTAAGCACTTGAGTACAGCAGTGCATCTAATAGCACATTTCCCTTCACATGCCCTCTGAGGAAAAGAAAAAGCCTCCATTCATTCCTGTGATCAGGACAAATCAGAAAGCTCCATAAGGCAGACTTATCCCATAGCATAGGTGACTGCTGTTAAAATCAGTTTTCCATTTCCTAGGCAGTTTCTACACTGGGTTATCTATTGACAGGCTTTTATATCTGTCAAAAATTTAGGGTGGAATTCTGTGGAATACTTGCATTGTCCAACCATTGGTGAATTATTTGCCTTGATAACCCGGTGAAATGAAAATTTGAGAGGTATTATGTGTATCTGGACTGAATACTCAAAAGTGTCTAAATCCATTTGCTTAAATTGATCTTTTAAAGTGGAGGATAACCATCAACAGGATTAAAAAACAATCAGAGAATTACGAGCCTTTTGACACAATGCAGGAATTAGCCTGATAAGAAGTATAAAAGCAATATGAAAATTCATAGCAGGAGGAAGTGGAAACTCTAGAGTGGAAACATCAGGTATGAAATTAGATTTGGCATTTCCAGAGGGCTCTTTGTGCCACCACAGACACTGCCCAGCCCAGACAGAGCAGCCTGAGTGTCCTAGCCCTTGGGAGTGGCTGCTCCCTGTGAGGGAGGGACATTAATGGACACACGGAGCTGTGGCTCCCACATCTCCAGTGGTGTGACAGCAGGACAGACCCACTGCCAGGAGGCTGGGGCATTGCTGACAAACCACACACTCTGCTAGAAGAACTCTGCCTCTAACCATGTGCACATCTCTGTATTTGCTCCTGTATAATCCCATTTTGCTGTGCTTAGAAACTCTGGAGATAAATTTGTGATTGGATAAAGGCATCGGTAAAATTGTACAGGTTTAACATCCTGCACCCACTATTGCAGCTATTCTGTTTTATTACCAGTGTTGATCCTGTATGTACAGTTCCCTGATTGCTGGGTAACTGTGTGTTATGTGTCAAGAAATTGTTTCAATCCCAATGTCGTTTAAATTATTTTTCCTTTGACGAATTCCAACTGGGAGAATTCATCACAAGGGTTCATTAGTGAGAAAAAACAAGATTTGTTATCTAAAAACTCTAGATTAAAAATGGTTATGTTTGCTTTATGAACTATTTTGTTTAAAAAGTCAAATAATATCATGAAAGTAAACTGAAGAAGGATATCACCATAATTTACCACTGGTCACAGCAGTGTTTCCTATTGACTGCACTTGTTACTGTAGTGCAAGTGAGAAAACTAAACAGCATGAAGTCATTATTTAACACACTGTCCACTGATGTAAGAGTTTCTGTGCATGTTGGTAGCCTGAAACACCTGGGCTTGTTTCTAGCTCTGTTAGTGGTGAAGACTCTAGGGAATCTCATTTACATGAAGGTCTTCTTTTTCCTTATACGTATCTAGAGGGAATTTTTTAAAACAACTTCAGTATTTTTTTAAGGAATTGTTGAAAAGAGAATCTGCATTTTTACTTCACTTTCAGGATAACTTAAGAGCCTACTTGTTTGCTTTATAGCAACATCCAAGTGCTAAAAATCATTAAAGTTAAGGAACAGTTGCCCGATGTTCCTGATAGCTCAGTATCACCAGTTCAATATTTCTTTCTTTCCCTCTCATATTTTCATGATACTGTAATAAATATCCTGGATAGTTTCCTAGATAGGATCTAGGTTTCACTTGAATAAACCAAGATGACAATATTATTAATCACTTAAACTGTTCATTATTCATTAAATTAATGTTATCAAAAGTGGAATATATGATAAGGTAGTGAGAGAACAATCAGAAGAAAGAGATATTCAGGTTGGCAGGATTAGACTAAACTCTCTTTGGAGCACTAAAGGAACAACTTGATGCAGTGTCCTGAACTGTTAGTGATTAATACTGAAAGCTCTTGGAATAGGAGGATGGTCCCAGAGGGCTGATGGAATAAAAACCCAAAGCATACATTAAGAAAGGCAGAAAATCAGGGTAAGTAGTTATAGAGCAGTGGGTCTGACTTTGTTTTCAGGAAAAAAATTCCTATATGTTATGAAATAAAATATAAGTCTGTAGAGAAATTTATGACAGTTAGGGAAGGAGCTAAAACTGATGTATTTAGACTGAATAGTAGAAAACAATTTTATTTATTTGTTTGACAGGATAACAATGTTATTGGGAAAGAATAATCAGTAGAAGGCTTAAAGCAGCATTTCAGAAAGGCTGTTAATGTTTATATGTCAACCTCTTGAATATTTGCCAGAGTAGGTAAGTAATTAGGCAAAAAACCACACTCCAAAGACTAGCTACATGTAGTTTTCAATCAAGGTGGAGAAAATACAATTTGAAAAAATTAGTGAAGGATCAATCTCTATATATTTTTGCTACTGGCCAGGTTGACTGAGTAGACAATACATGTAATTATATCTTCTGTGGTTAATGAGTTCCAAGCACTCTGTAGGGAAGAATTCAAATCTGAAATCATCTAAACTATTTGGAAAAAACACCCAAAATTGACAGTATGAAGTTTAGCGAACACTAGTACAAAAAACTGAACTGTGTGAGGTTTTAGTTAAGATGAGAAAGATTAAGAATTTGTTGGACTTAGAACAAACAAAATGTACAAGGCAATACAAGAAGGAAAATCTTAATCTGGAGTGAAATCAGCAGGATATTGGATGAGGAACATAGAAAGTGTATGTTTTTCTGTTCTCTTTGCCCCACTTAAGGCTTCTAATAGTGTACTGCATCTGCTTTAGGTAACATAATTTTTAGAAGTGCAACTAATGGAACCCTGCAGAAAAGGGAAAAAAAAACCAATGAAAATGTTCAAAAAATGACTTATTATTTTGAAAGGCCAAAGAAATATATTTTATCTTAAAAACGAAAAAGGAAAAAGGTATGGGGAGAGTGCTAATGGTTTTCCAGCATATAAAATATGACTAAAAATATGATGATGCTGAGTTATTTAGGCAGCACAGAATTTATCTATTCAGGGAAGGACAAGAAAAAAAATTGGCTTCCAAAATCATGGGATTAAATGAGACATTAGGGAAACTGAGGATTTTTAGTGAAAAAGATGGCAAAATAATGAAAAAAAGAAACCTAAAGAATATCTTTAAGTTTGGAAGTTTTAGGTAAATTTTCCAAACCTCTATCAGTCACATCCCAAAGGCTACCATATACACACTGTTCTGAAACAAAAGACTAAAACATCCTTTGATGTCTTGGCATTACCTTCTGTGCCTGATGTTGCCATTTTCTTATTGATATTTTGGAAAATTCCAAGTTTTTTAGAGTAACCACAGGATTTATTTTATTTATTCTTCAGATCTTGTACATTTTAGTCATCAAAAGTCCATTTGAGATAATAGTACTTTATTCAATATCATTGGTTGCGCTCCAATTATGATTTTATCCTCTGGAGAAACTTTCATAAAGACATGAACTTTGAGGTCAGTTTTGGTAAGAAATATAAAAACAATTGTTGATTAAATCATCTATCCTGCAGAGCTTAGTGCATTAGTAATGTCTGATTTATTTGGTTTGTGTCTCAATCTGCATTTTTTTTATCTATATCTCTTATTTTTCTGGAAACATAAAACTAAGATTAAACTTCTGGGGATCATTTTTTTTACTTGTAGAAGAAAGGAACTGATGTTTCCTTTTTCTTTTTTTTTTTTTTACTTTTAAGTAAGTGTACACAAAATGATAAATCTAAAACTGTTAAGATCATTTTCAGTTTGAAAGTACTGCTTTATTGAACTTCACTACAAATGGAAAGTATGTTTCCTTATTTACAATAATTTCAAATTTAAAAAAAAATAGAGGCATGCATCATTTTCAGTTTTTTTTTGATTGAACACTGCTTCATTCCTGGTGTGTGTGTATATATATATAGCAAATTTTAGTAATTAAATATTAAAATATGAAGATCATTCATCAAAGTTTATTTGTAAGGCAATAGAGAATTAATTCTATATGTCAGTGAATGATGAATTATATGTGCATCTATAATAATACTTTATGCAGTTTTACTTAACAGTGTGTTAATACTGTAGTTCTTCCAGAGGAATATATTTGATGGATAGAGCACTGTGCATTTAGAAAACTTCAGATTTGCCCCTGTGATTGTGGAAAGGTAAAAAGACAATGTATTTATCGAGAGTTGCAAATCCTAAGTTCACTTATTTATAAAATTGTTCCTCAGAATTAAAATTAAGCACAGCGACTGCAGAGTACACATCTGATTTGTTAAGGTGCATTCACACATCCCTAAGTCCTGGTCTGAAGTTAGCCAAGTGAACTGACCATGAGAAACTGTGGGAGTAAGAAGCTGTAATGTGTCTCTCTATAAGAAATGGTTGGATTTCAAAGGTAGTTAAGGGAGGGTGAGGAAATAGACAGGAAACCTCACAGGTAATTAATAACTGGGAGAACTGGAGGCCTCCTGGGCAGTGAAATCTCTCAATGCCAGTGTGGCAACCTGCCCCAGCCTTGGTAAGCTGGCCTGAGCTGTGTGGCTGGCAGTGCCCAAAGATGGAATGTCAAAGGTGACTGTAACAGAAGTGGCAATTTTAGCTATAGATATGCAAAACTGTGACTATTTAGTTTAGGAAGGCCTTTGTAGCAGGGAGGAGACAAGAACAAAGAAATGGAAGGATCAATGTGGGTGGAGGAAAAAGAAGAATGGGAAGAGGATAAAGGATAAGTAAGAGAAAATGCAGATCAATGCATTTGCCTAATAGAGGCACCTGACCACAGCAGGTTTTCTTGTTTTCTTATTAAAAACCACTCCCAGCAACTTTCTGTGTAAACTGCTGCAAACCCTCTCTGATCTCTGTGTGCTTTTACATATGTGTATGTATATTTTTTGCTATAAAATTTTGATCTGGATTAGCCAGCAAGTCAGAGGAAACACTCAATAGTAAAAACAGTCCTGAGCCAATGACTGGGTAAAGGGATGGGGATCTGCATAAGGATATGAAAAGAGCTAGAGCATCTGGTAACATTCCAGGTGTCTGAGACTGTGTCTGTCACGGAACCAAATGATTTAGGACATGTGTGTCCTTCACTGAGTGACCCTAAACCCTGATCAGCCAGAGAGGAGGAACAATCTGTGCTGTCTTGGCCCCCCTTATGGAGTGCCAGTGAGGACACTGTTCTCTGTTTTTGCTGTTTTCTGCCCATGTTTACACCATGAGTAGGTGGGTGATGAACACCTACCAGGAATACCTGACACTGCTGGCTGGACCTGGGAGCCATGGAAACATGGTTATATCACACTGGGTCTGAGGGAACCATGGGGTCTGAGATAAATCTGACTCTAATGGAACAGGAAGAAATATTCCTTTAAATTTTCCTTTGTCCCAAAGCCCACATATTTGGCTCCACATAATAGAGTTAGTATGAGGGGGTTCAGGAAGCGTGCTTCCAAGAATTTTCCTGATCTGCTATGGCCTCAGGGAAGGGAGTCCATGTCACTACATCCTCCCTTCAGGGAGCTGTAGAGAGTAATAAGGTCTCACCTGAGCCTCCTATTCTCCAGGCTAAACAACTCCAGTTCCCTCATCTACTCTCCATAAAACTTGTTCTCTAGACCCTTCACCACCTTCATTGCTTTTTTGAATGCACTCAACTCACCACCAGAACTCACAGAACTCACATAATCCCATAGCAATATTCCTCATATTCCAATAATTCCTAAAGGTCATTGTCCACTTTCTGGAAATATACCTTCTCTGCAGCTTAAACTAAAATTGATGGGTTACAAGGATATTTAGCCTGAGATTTTTTCAGAACATATTCATTTCAGGCTGCAGCCTGCTGTCCCTCACCTCGCAATTGATGTCCTTACTGACACCATGGTACAAATTACATTGCTTTTACAGTCACTCAGAATTCTTCTCTTTCAGCCATCAGGTACAGAGAGGATAATGCCACAATGGACATCAGCAAAACAATTATCAAAGTAAAAGTCTTTGCTTATTCATGTGACAGTTCTAAATACCATTTATAGAGCTATAAATGACAAATGTTATGGATTAAGGAACTTGTGTTTCCTTCTGTTATACAGTAACACTTCTGCAAACTTCCTGGAATAGGTTGAAAGATGCAGCCATAAGCAAAAAGCAATCTAATAATTCTCTTCTGGACTGTCTTGGGTGTTCTGGCACCTGATAATGATTAAAAATCATGCATGACTAACTCTGGACATCCAGATGAACAATTTTGGAGTAGAATTTAAGAGAGCTTTAATCAGTTCTATTGCCAAACTGTTAAACATATTAAAATCTGTCTTGGGTGAAAAATTAATAAAAATCAATTGCACATTCCTTGATACCGAAAGTAGGAACTACTTTTTCAGATGTGAATTTCATGTATGAAATGTAAGCAGGTAAAAGACTTGCTGTGTTCAGGACAGTAATAAATGCCTGATGTAATGGCATGTTTAACAGTTTTCATAAACCTCCAATTTTAAAAAGCCCACAGGGTAAAATAATGGCTGCTAAAGAAATATGTAATTAATTAGGTGAAAATTAAATGAATGTTTACAATACCTATAGAAGAGTCCTCTAATTTCAGAAGATCATGAGAAAAATAATTTATTAGTAGTGCTGTAATTTTTTTCTAAGTTGGGGGGAAATGAGCAAAGAAAAAGGAAAGCTATACAGCAAAAATACAAATGAAAGGAACAGTAAAGTCTATCCCTTACAGAAAACTGCTATAAGGGCAACTTTAGAAGGGAGTGTATTTGTAAATTTCATATAATTATAAATTCATATAATATTCTAATTGTGTCAGAAGTTACATCAATAAAGACCAGAATATCAGGAATTAAGTCACTATTTCTCCATACCTTAAGATAGAGAATATTTTCTATGGAGAATTTTGCATCCTCGTACTCACTGCAACATATGGTACTGTAGCTATAAAGTGATTTAAATATGCTCACACTGTCAGATGAAAGAGATTGACAGTGTTTTAATGTAAAGAGCTGCTATCATATTCCAACAAACTTTAAAAAAATTCACTCTCTTGATAGAAAAACAACCCTTGAACACTATTACATAGATCTACTATCTAGATATTATTATGCATTTCTTGCTTTAATTTACTAAATGGATTTTAATAGAAGTTTCCTTTCTATTCACAAACACTCCTTCTCTTGGTTGATTCACTTAGTGATGTCACAATTCACTCTCTGTAGTATCACAGTTGTTTCCATGGAGATGGCCTGTGAAACCATCAGCACAGGCACTTAGGGAAAATGACTCAGAAGGGAAATGCCTATGGATCATTGATATATATATATACACACACACTCATAAGAAAGATCAAATCAGAGCTATAGCAGATGCAAATCAGAAATAGTAGGTGTAAAAGTTATCACTTACTACAGGAAGAGTATCACTTACTATATCTATGTCTGCTGCTGTCAATTTACCCAATGTCAGAAGTGAAGACTTAAGAAACATACCCAAGAATCATCATTGTAACAGTTTTGTGAGAATTTTTATTTATAATTTATTAATCATGTAATACTGCACTTTCCAGTCTAGCACAAAGGCTGCAGAGCACAACCTATACAGTCCAGAAATACTACACAAGAAGCGTCACAGCTGAAACAGGGTAAATTCCTAAATAACTATAAGAATAGATGTGTAAAGGGTAGCTGGAGTTGCAAGAAAGTCAGTCTCTGGACATAGAAGCAATAACCACTGTGGTTTCTTTTTTGGTGTTTTTGTTGTTGTTGTTTTGGGGTTTTTTTGTTTCTTTGTTTTGTTTTGTTTTTTGGTGTTTTTTGTTTGTTTGTTTGTTCCCAAACTAGTAGTATTTAAGCCCCATTGAAAATTGAAATTCTAAATGGCAGTATCTTGTAGGAGCATTTACCCTCTTAGTTGATCCTGCTTTTGCTAAAACACTGTCTGTACACCAAAGAATAGCAGACATCTATATTCTATGCTACAGTTGTAAATTGATTTTGATGCTGTTACTTCCAAATGTACTTTCTTTAGTGTTACATAGTTTTAATATATGATTGTATAAAAATATGTAATTAGTCTTTTAAACATATTAAAAAAACTTATATTCACTGCAAGTCAAAAGTCTTTCTCTTCATTGTCTCTTTGCTTGCCAGGCAAACCATATTTACATTAAAATTGAGCTGAAGTCCTAAAGAGTCATAAATGTGATTGGTAAGTGATCTCCTTGTCCTTATCTCCTTATCTGTCTGCAGATATCTGAAGAACTGTCCTGTTGATGAATGCAAAGGCATTACTGAGACCTTGTTCAGTACAGGAGGTTTATAAGAAGGATCAAGGTGTCACAGAATCATAGAATGGTTTAGGTTGGAGGGGAAATTAAAGATCACTGTTTCCAACCCTCAGGTGGAGAAAGATTTTACACCAGGGCCTGTAGTAACAAACAGGACAAGAGGTGATGAGAAGCAAGTTTTAAACTGGAGGAGGGTAGGTTCAGGTTGTACATAAGGAAAAAATATTTAATGGTGAGGGTGGTGAGACGCTGAAATATATTGTCCAAAGAAACTGTGGATGCCCCATCACTGGATATGATCAGGGTCAGGTCGGATGACACTTTGATTGATCTCTTATAGAGAAAGATATCCCTGCCCATGGAGGGGAGTTGGAACAAGTGGTCTTTAAAGGTGCTCTTCAACTCAAAGTATTCTGTGATTCCATTATTAAGAATCATATCTTACTGATGAAAAAGAATCAATAAAAGCATGTCTAAATTTGCTAAATAAATAATTAAATAGATGAATATCAAGACATCTGGAATTTCAATATTGTCTGTTTCTCTTAAATTCAATGCATTGTGAAGAATTATTTTCTTTTTAAAAAAAAAATTAAAACCCCATGTGCATAAAAGTTTTTTCTTTGAACAGATGGCAACTTAAACTATATGTCATAAGAGTGCTCATGCATGTTAATACAGACTACCTACTCCCCCAGGCCCCAGAGGAACAAAGCAGTTGGAAAGACGTAAAATAAGGTTGACTTAAATAAATGTCATATTGTATTCTACAGAAAAACTAAATGCAGAAGTCTGTCAGGAACAGTACATCAAAATTACAAAATCTCTTTTTAAATAATCAAAAGCTCTCATTATAAAAAAATCTACAGCACTGTTAAAATGGCATTGCCTCAAAAAACCTATAAAGTCAAGTGGACCTCTCCAAATGATTCCTATCATATTTAAATCTTCTCCTTAAAAGCCTTTTAATCATACAGAAAGTTACTATTCCAATTCTGCATGAAAGTGTCTTCAAAGAATGCTTATTAATAAATCAAAATTAATGGACTTAATTAATGGACAAAAATTAATATTTTGCTGCTTCATTTTCCTACCAATCAGCAGCCTACTTTTACATAAAACAACAGGAAGTAAGATATATTTTACTACTTTAGTTTATAAAATGTAGCATCCTGTCAATACCAAATGTGTGGAAAAAAGGGCTTTATCTAATGTAATGTTCAATAGTCATAAATTCAGGTAAAGCTCATATATCTCACACTTTCAAATATTACAATATGAAATGGCCATAGGCATAAAATGAATTGATACAGTAGAAAAGATGAAATAATTTTTAATTGAAATGTTAATTTCATATTGTCAGATAATAAAAGGACTCTGGATATATGATTAAATTGTTTTAGTGGAAAATGTGAATCACCTACAAGCCCCTCCACTAAAAAGAAATAATAAAGTTTGGATGTTCTAGAGTTTTTGACTCTCAGTGAATTGTCAGGAAAAGATGGTAAGTTTTCAAAATTCTTAGACTCATGTGGTATTCTATGAGTTAGGCTCCCTGTTGTTTATTTGAACATATATTTTAATGAAAAAGCTGTGCAGAAATCACAGACCGAGCAGTGAAGCTCAGTTGGCTTTTGAACAGAGGCAAAGCCTCCAGAGAGGTCAGTTATGTACAACATTCCCTGTGGAAGCCTATGAAACTATTTGCAGTTTTGCACTTAAATAACAGCCTCAGCATGGACAAAGTACAGAGACCAATAACTGTAAGGACAGGGTGACATTTTGGATATGACAATTATTTTATAGCAAAGCACTGAAGTAAATAGAATTCTCCACTGCAATAATACAAATTATCCTTATATTGACATTTTATATGTTCCATCCTCAGTGACAGGAAATCATATTTTTATCCTAACCTATGCAATTTACATTATATGTTTAGAGTTAAACACAAGAAAAAAATTCAAATTTGCTTTATGCGCTTTACAGAAATTGCCAAGAGAACATTCCATCCTCTTTTTTTCTCTTTCACATTCTGTAGAAATAGTGACACAGCGTTGGTGTGAGGTTAATCACCTTAAATGCACACCTGTGCAGTGTGACATATCCTCCTGAAGTACTTCTAGTGCTGCTGAAGGGAGAGGAACATGTCTATGTGACACATTTATGCTGCTACATCTCAAAAAACCTTTGGTGTAATTCTTGTATCTACCAGAACCTTGATATTGCAGCTTTGGTCACTGCCAGAGTCTCTGCTGAGTCACACCTCCCGGTCCTCTGAGAAAAGCTCAGGTTATGAGAAAGCAGTTCATCACAGGAATAGTTCAATTCCCATTTTAAAGAGCCTTTTCTTTCTAACAGTGCTGCCATTTTCTTGCCACACCCAGGGCATGAATCAGGCATCAGTTGTGTGACTTTCTTGTCTGGACACAACCACTGTCTGTACCTTTGACTCTGGAGAGAACACAGACATCTCAGTTAAGTTTTATTCCTGATGTTAGATGCAGAGAGTGAGGGAGACACAAGATTTTAAATATAATATATACATTCCTAAGAAGCTAGTAAATGGGCCAAACTGCTGGACTCTATTTCCATGTTCCCACCCAAGTAAAGATGTTTATTTTCCACTTCTCTCAACTGGGGAATAAGTTGTAAGACAAAAGCCATAGAAACACATATAAATTGATATCTCCAATTGACAGACAATTAGTTGCAAGTGGGCTCATAAACAGTTTTTGCAACATGATATTTACTTAATCACAAGCAGTGAGGTGATGTGAGCTGCACATACAGGAAATTGCTTTGTTTCATCCTCTCAACATACAAATTAATGCTACTTACACCAATTTTCCAATGTGTAACCTGCAATGGCTGTTGCGAACCATTGTGATAAAAGTTGAGTAACTTTATTTTCAGGGAATAGTTTATTATAGAAAATTAGAGAGTAGGATAACTGTGGATGAGCTTAGGAGATCAGAGGCTGAATAACCTCTCTCAAAAATGTTTTAATAAAAATTTGGTACCCATGATACAATAATATTTATTGTAGTTAAAGGACACTTTCATTTCTGAAACTTTGATCAAAGTGGGTTGAGTGACTGAACTCAAACTTTTACAAATATATTTTAAAAACCCTCTTATTTGTCCTTCATCTCTTTTATTGTTTTTGGAAAATTTCATAAGTGAAAAAATAAAATAGACAAAAGAAAAAGATTTTAGTATCCCATTAAATATATAATTTTGTTCTAGTATGTTTCTGTAACTTTTACACTTTTCAAACAAAGTAAATGATATTGTTAAAAAAGCACCAGGTATATGCTTTTTCCAGATTATTCAAACCCTTTATATCTTCAGTATAAAAAATTATTTATAAATCCCCAAAATCTCCTCTTATGAGAAGAAACTGAGGGAGTTGGGTCTGTTTATTCTGGAGAAGGCTGAGAGGGGATATCATTAATGCACGTAAATACCTCAAAGGTGGGTGCCAAGAGGATGGCCCCAGACTCTTTTCAGTGGTGCCCAGTGACAGGATGAGGAACAATGGCCATAAATTAAAATTCAGGAAGTTCTACCTCAACATGAGGAAAAGCTTGTTTACATTGAGGATGGCAGTGCACTGGAACTGCTGCCCAGGGAGGACACAGAGTCTCTCTGGCATTCCAGACCCTGGACAAGCTCCTGTGTCATCTACATTTGGTGACCTTGCCTTGTCAGGGGGTTTGGACTAGATGGTCTCTTTTCCAACCCTAAAACTTTTGTGATTCAGTGAAGTAGTGATTAAGATATTAATGCTGAACACACCTCGGTGTGCAGGTACTGATCTAGCATAGCAATNNNNCTGATCTAGCATAGCAATTAGAGCTGTGGATTGTTATATCTGTGCTGTTAAAAAAGAAAGGTCAGGGAGAAGTCCTGACCCTGAAGCCAGATGACCTCTGTTGGCTTTCATCCATCTGCTGAGCACTACACCTTTCTAGAATATGTTGTCTGTGTCCACTCCTGTCACCTCTGGGTACCACTGGTTCTTTTGTGTCCTTTATCTCAAGGTCACAAAAATGGAAGAACTACTGAAATCACTTGCACCAGTAAAATGACAAAAAATTCGTAGACACTTTTGTTTGGAATAAAAATGGATTCAAATCCAAAAAGAGGAGTTAAGGGAATAAGCAAAATTCTATTATAAAATTTAATCAAATATCTTGCAATGCTTTACAAAGGAGAGAAATACCTATTTTGCTGTGGAATTAATGGAGGAACTGAAACTGAATGCCTAGAGGAAGACCAGTGGTAGTGATGGAAAGAGTTATTCTGACATGAGCAATGCTGGAATACTTATATAGTACAGGAGAACTTACTGTTAGGATAATTTCCTCAATTAACTTGTTACAAGCAACATATTAAAATTCCTTTAATCTGATTCCATATGCATTAAGAAAAGTAAAAAATCCATGATCTAATATTTCAGATTTCACCCCATAACTCAAATAATTACCAAACAGCAAAAATTTTAAGTTGCATGAGCACTTCCGTCACCTCTCCATGTTGCAGTGGCTCTAAGCTCCACTCTTCCATTGCATGTTGTTCTAAACAGTTTTTGTTTCCAGGTGTCATTCCCTGTTTTGTACAAGTTGTACAGGTAATGATGATCAGAGCTGCTTGAGTGGTTGCCTTAAAGACTGCATCTGAAAAGTAGACATGGTGCTCTTGGAATGAAATCCAGGTTGAGCAAGCCAGGGGAGTTTGGGGTGTGCAATCCTGTCTCCTGCTGTTCAGTGACACTGCTTTCTTGTAGGCAAACCTCATTACAGCATTCCCAAGGGAATGCTGGAACATCTGCTAGCAGAGTATGAACCTCATCTTACAAAAAAAACCCTCTTCAAATAAACTGGTGGAGGAGATGCATCAACTTTCTCTTTTCCAAGATCACTGTTTTTGGGTGCCTGTTGATCATGACTATGTTTCTTCAGAGCCTGCATTTTCTCACTCCTTGAGAACTTCTTTCTGCCAGGTTCACCAGCCAAATGGCTAAAGTGTTTTCACAAATATTTCCAAGCTCAAACAAGTAGCAAAGTATCTTTCAGGCTAAGGAGTTTTTTTTCTGTGCACATTTCCTAATACTTCCCTGTTATTTTTCTTCTTGTGCTTTTATCCAGAAAAGTGGGAAAGAACAGGGGAAGACACTCTGTCTCCCCATTGTGTAAAGATTTAATTTCCAAGTAAAATCAGTCTTTGATAAGGTGTTAAGTATCAACTAAACAAACATCATCTCCTTTGAGAGCCAATCATACAACCAGAGCTAGCAGTATAGGGGCACTTTTTAGACTGAAAAAGAGAGAGAATATATTTTAGAACATAATATTTACTGAACTGAAAACAAACCCTGTTTCTTGGCAAAAGCAAACTACTAACATTTTAGGAAAAATATTTAATTGTTAAGCTGTTACACTGAATCCTCATGATATTTTCATTTAAAATATGACTTTAAACTATTTTAACTGTATCATAATTTCAAATATATTTATGGATTTGCAATTATGATCATGGTAAATATTTAAAAGACAAAACATTTTCTACTCCCTGACTGAAGTCACTCTAATTTACACTTGAATTTCTTTTAGTTCATATGGAAATATATGAAGAAAAATTAAAATTGAGTAAATTGGAATGTTGCATTTCAACTTATGACAATGGCTGCTTATTGTTCTTTCAATTTGCAGTCCTTCACTGCATCAGAGCTGCCTCTTCAGGAATTGTTTAAATATTGCAGCACTTGGGAAGCCTTTACTGTTGACTACAAAAAAAGCCCAACAAAAACCAATAGCTTAGTTCTAATAAAAACATACAAAATATATTAAGATAAAGAGGTGATAGGTGGCATGAGGGCAGACAGAAAAACAGTGAATCAGGGGAGTCTAAAAGAAATTACACAAAAGGTGGGCTGAAAAAGTTAAATAAGAATGAGAATTGGATATTCTACGAATGAAGAGAAAGACAAGCAAAAATAGGAAGCATAATAGGAAATCTACAGTTAGTGAATATTTCTCATAATTATGGTGAATTTTCAGAGTAGCCTGAAAGAATAAAATCTGCTACAAAGGCCATGAAGACAAATAACTTATGCATTATATTTATATTTTTTAAATAGTAGGTATCCAACACTGGGTACACACAATACAGTTGAATATCATAATTAACAAGATACAAAGGAATAATTATAAAGGAATGGAAGAAATTAAGAGAAAATTGTGTATTTTAACACTTATTTTCTGGGGTATTTTAATCCTGTCATTTAACAAAAAGATATTTATCCTTAGTCATTCCAGACTTATCAGAGATTTGGAAGTCCCAGTTGTATC
>WEIU01010357.1:0-51405 GCA_013389925.1 Aegithalos caudatus
GTCTTCCCAAACCAAGACATATTATTACCCATTTTATCCCACTGAAAGTATTCCACAATGAAGGCTGCAGATGGGAATCCATCCATCCATAAAAAAAACTCCACCTCTGTTTGACCCATTTGCTTTTTTAAGGGAAATATAGAGAGTATTTCCTATAAACAGACTTTTCAAGATTCATTTATAAAGTTCCACAGGAAAAGCTGAAAATTCTCTCTTGTTCAATGTTAATTTTTGGTACTGAACAATAAGGGAACTGGTTTTCAAACAGTATGTTAGTACTTTTCAATCACATCTCATCCAGGAATGCAAAGGGCATTTTTTTGTCCATATTCTAAAAATGAGGATTCAGAGAGATTATTCTTACTTCTCTTTAATTGATTCATCAATTTAAGTTCATGCATTTTCTCATTGACAGAGGGTCTGCTGTGATAGTTCTGGTTTTACTTTCCATTCAACTTTATCTTGTTATCTAGCAGAAATTTTACTAAAAGTTTGATTTTGAGATTAGTTCAGGTGTGGTACTCATTGAACACATTTAATCTTCTGAATTATCTAATATTGATCTGAAGAAGGAGAAGTTTATGTCTTTTGATGGAAATTTATTTATTTAATTTAAATGGACCCTCATCCTATCATACTGTTGACCAGTTTCTCCCCTACTTTAAGGGACAGTACATTATCTTGATAATTTTTGCATTAAGCTTCAAAATACTTTGTCATTACTAAGCACTGTTTTTTCTAGTATAAAAATATTTATATAAAAGCCCATATAGAATAACTGCTTTTGATCGCAGACCAAGATTTAATCATTTTTTCAAAGGGTGCTAACATTCTTAAAAAAACCCGATTACATTTCATGAACCCCTTCACTTTGCACACAGGAACAATGTGTTTGCTTCAAGTCAAAAAACACAAGGGGGCAGTTTAGTATAACAAACCAACATTAGCATAGTAACAGATACCAAAAAGTTCTGTGTTAGAAAAGTAGCTTTTCTAAATCTTCAAATTAGGGTTGCATAGATGCAGAGATTACCATTAGTGCTCAGAGACTTCTGGTCCAGACTTGAAGACAAGAACTCTAATAACACAGAATATGTTTTAATATGGAACAGGCCTTTAGTCAATGAAGGGAAAAGAAGAAGGAATGAGTTCATAGCAACTGAACATATTGGAAGGAATTTTCTTAAACATCTTTTCCCTTAATGCAAGAATTTACATGCATCAGTTACCAGAATGGATTAGACTATCTGTCAGTTAACAGTTTTAATGTGATGAACATTAGCGCAGCTGGCTGCACCATAGCACTGGGATAGAGTTAAACTGGGTTTGTTTATAATCTATTGTGTTTGCTGCAGAAAGTCTAAACCAAGTTTTTGTAACAGATTAAACTGATATACTGAAGAAGGAGTGTTATGAATAAGGGCTTTGCAAAACACGACATGTGCCAGTTGAGACTTTCATCTTGCTATAAATACAATGAAAAAGTCTTTTCCTTTTCTATGGAAAGCTCAACATTCTTTTTGTTGCAAGTTCCAGCTACTTTCCTGCACTACAATATAATTTCCCTTAACACTGCTTAGCCAGGAGCACTCCAGAGTGATTCACAACTCAGTGAAAGCTTGCAGATAGCTTGCAGTGTGCCCTTGTTTTGAGATAATTTCAAGTGTACAGGAAAGGTAAAGCCTACAGGAAGAATGACTCTTAAGTAAATTAAGATAGGAATTTTTACATAGCACAGCATGTGCCTTATGTCCATCTCAGCCTCCAGTGTGTTGGAGGAATTAAAGGAAGCAAGAATCCGCATGAGGAGTTTGGACTGACTTGGATCAATAGCCATTGTCACATCTGCTGTTGCAGCACTTTAGGACCAGGTGGCTTTAACACCAGAGGAGAACCCACACAACTTCTGTGCCCCCAGGCCAGGCTGGCTTCAGCTCTGTGGCCTCGTGAATGCTTCCACTGGACCAATCTGTACCACCAGCCACTGCTTAGAAATTGCAGCAGAGGCACGGATGGGAACCTGAATTCTTCATCTCTTAATGTGTGGTTCTTGCATTGTGGGAGGAGAGATCCTGAACTAACTTCAGGCACAGCTTTGCACAATCAGGTTAGAAGTCTGGCTAAAGGTAAAAAGTTGACTATTGCATTATTTTCTATGATCTGAGAGATGGTTGCTGTGGTTGGATTACACTTCTGTAGCAGGAAGCTTCTTCCCCTTTCTTAGGTGAGTGTCTTAAAGGCATTGGGTTCTGTGTGAGGCAATGAAGCTGGTGGTTCACAAAGACCTCCCTGTTTGAACCCATTACAGTGTGGCTGCATTATTTGCACCTACATTTCCTGCAGTTCCCTGTAATCCTTCAAAACTGCTTAGAAAACACTTTTATTACTTCATCATGGGAATTTTACTGACTTGTTTTTTCCCATGTTGATTATAGAGTGCACAGAACACTGTACACATACGCACAATGGACCTCTCCCATTCTTAAATATTTATTGTATCAAATGTGACACTAGATTGAATCAAACCATGATGCTTTTCTTATAGTTTTGCAATCTAGGTTGCTACCTGATGATTTAGTCAAGGATTCGTTTAATAGCAATCTGTGTTCTAGTGCAATAAAATCTTTTAAAATTAACATTCAGATTAGCATTATATTTAGACAGGATTAGAATATTCATTAGTAATATATAAGCATATGACTTCTATGCACTGTGAACTTCTGTCAAATTTAATGGTTGTAGGGGTCTTGAACTCTTATATTTATTTCCTGATTAGTCTAATCCAATTTTCCAATTGGAAAGTTGAACTGTCTCTGTATAGTATCTTGCAAAACAGGTGGAGTATCTGTCAAATAAAATGAATAAAACAAAACTGAAAGAATATGATAGCCAGGAACAACCAGTAATTTTTGTCAGGGTACTTCCCCTGCACTTGGATAATTTTATTTTATACCTAAGCATAGCAGGAATATTAAAAATAGTGTGGCAGTGTTTTTGTATTTCTTACAAAGAATAAAGTTTTCTTCACATTTGCTGCTGCCTACTCATGGCTTATTCCCTATCTAACACTTGAATAATTGTTATAAACCATTTCCATCTATGATTTACTTAGTGTTTTCTATTGCAGGTGACAGTTAATATATCTTGTCTTCTGCTATGAAATTAAAAAAAAAGGTCTAGAAATGATAAGAACAAACACTTGCAAAAACAGGAATAGGAAAAAATAAAGATTTATGTTTTAGGAATTCATGTGCTTTGGAAACGTCTCAAACCACAATGTAATCATTGTTAGGATGCCTAAAGTATGTTCATAAAAAAAAAAAAAAAAAAAAAAAAAGGAATTGAGGGTTGGCTAACCCTACTTAAGAATTTCTACAGTAAATTCCTTCAGCTACAAAAGTGATGCAGTATAGACATGAAACAAAGATTTGATGTTCCACAGACTTTTAAGTTTACTCTGCGTTTCCCTCCAGGCCTCTTCCAGCTGGAATCTACTGACATTGGAAGAGTTATATCATAAGAAAGCTGTTTCACCCAAGGTGAAAAGCAGAACTTTAAACAAATAAAACTTGATCACCACTAGAAGGACAAAGATATAGCAAAGCAGGCTAGGTTAGGTGCTGTTAATTTGGAAGACATCTGTAGACTAGAACTTTGCATATGAAAGTGGTACAGATAAGGTCATACTCCCAGCTCAAAGAGAGGAAACAATAGTGAAAATAGTGAAAATTTATTTGGAAAAATCACATGTGTTTTCTAAATTTTATGCCTACCAGAAAACATGCAAGTGTTATCTTCATTTCTAAATGTGCTGTCTTTGAAATAGGATGAAATATCTATGCACACGTAGAGAGTTTGGTAATGTTAAGAATTTTTTACCTTTCCTTCAGCTAGTAAATTAGATGCATTTTCTAGTGAAAAAACATTTTTTGATTTCACTATGACTTCAAATATTCATAAAGGTATAGCTCATTCATAGCCAGGTGTGTCAATAATCACTGTAGTGTAAACCAGTGATTTACACTGGTGAACCTTAGGTACAACAGAAAAAACACACTACCTGCTATTTGGACAGACAATGTTTGGTGAGAGAACAGTTTCAGATGGTGATGATGTAGGAATTGTCTGGCCTACATGCAGATGCTGTGAGTGTACATAGGAATTGTTAGTCTATACTGATCCATGGTATTTATTGTTTTTAGGTATTTCCATGCTTAAACACCTAGCTTAACTAAAATCTTAAAAAGATTTTTTTTTTTTTGTGAAAATTCCTTAGCTCTGTACATCTTGAAATGACTTTTTAATGTACTTGAATACTCTGTAGCTTGCAATGAGTTAACATTTGGGAACAAATGTATAATTATGAGCCTTGCAAAAGGCATGCTGTCCTTAAGTAATTTTTTTCTTCTTTCTTCCTTTATCTGCTCATATATATATTAAAGGTGTTTTTAGATAATTGTGTAGATTATTCCAGAAAATTTCAACAAATGAGATTGTGGTTTAGTTCTGTTTTTCTGAGGCAGACTGCTTGAAAATTTTTCAAGACATATATTGAAGGAAAGTCTATAGAAAAGGCTGTTGAGGAAATAAGAGGACTATTTACAAAATCTACTAGATATAAAGAACTAAATCTAGATCCTAGATTACTAGATAATTCTGGGCAGTTCCCACAGACATTGACAAGAGTAGGGTGTTCAGCATGTCACAGTAGGTCCATAACATGTTTCGATTCTGCCCTTCAGTTTTCGGTGACATGCTTTGTCTTAATATTTGCTCAGCATTTCATCCTTTCCCTCTCAGATTTTCAGATTCCTCTAACTAAAGCCTCACTCATATTGTGATCGGCCCTCAGTTTGATGAATAACTCCATTTCTCTCCCTACTAAACATGCAGTAATAAATAAAACTTCCCAAACTGCAACTGATTTCTGGAATGCAGAATGTTCTTCTGGTATTATGCAAATGTCCTCCAAACAAGAAAATTTGCTGTGCATTCTTCCATGTCTTGTATATAACATTAAGTCTTGAGCAGGTTGTGTTCTCAGTGTTTCTCTTTAATGTTTTTTGTCAACATCCATACATGAGAAGAAGGGAAATGAGAAACTTTTCAAATAAGACTGAAAACTGTTGCCGTATTTCTTATTTTATGATTTGGTAGGTAAAAAAAATTTTGCAAAGAAGGCATTCAAAAATGGTGTTTATCTCAGTTTCTGTTCCATTTCATAACCATGTCAGAAAGGGACAAATATGCATTCTGTACACATCAATCTTTTTCTCTTCCCTCACCTTTATTCAGTACATTTGTGCTATTTATTTTGTAAGTGGCTTTAAAGAAGTGAGTTACTTTCTTTGGAGCTTTGGACTCTTAAACCAAAGCAATATTTCTTTAATTTTTGGAAGTGTTTATGTAGGAGGTGGAGTAAGACTGCCTTCCTGAGTATATTTCCATCATTATTCAAAAATTATAGTAGAGATTATCACACCTTTGAGATATCCAAAACAAATAGCTACTCAGATATTGGAATGACAAAGTGGTGGTGCTCTGGCTGAGATGCTCTCCAGCCTGCAACTAAAGAGCCATAAAACACTGTAAAAAAGAGCTGGTTTAGATATCACATTTTTATACAGAGTTCTAGCAGAATGAAGGGACCTCACAGGACTTGTTGAAAAAAAGAAGCAAAATTAGGCTACAGTATCAGTTATTTACAACTTCCTGTTAATAAAAGATCCTTCATTTATTCAGTAATATGGAAATCAAAACATACTCTGCTTTTTGTTAACTTTTGTCTCCCTTGGCTGTGATACAGCCACACCTATTTGCAATACACTGTAAGAAAATAGTTGTAAAGAGGTAACTTCCAGGTAAGTAGTAACAAAAGGATGAGATTCCTTACTCCCAGTTATACTGGCATGTCTGTCTACATCTTACTCTGTCATTATTTGCATTTTGTAGAAACTTAATGTAAGTTTGAAGATTCTGTGTTTACACAGATACCACTCTTGTGAAGGAGACATAATTTATCCAAATCCCTAGAAAATTATGTCTTTATTAAGGACTTAAAGCTACCACACTGTAAATTAGCCACATATCTTTTTCACTGGTATTTTATGGACATAATGGAGTATATTTGTAACATATACATAAACTGTAAAAAATCACCATGCTTTATTAGGCCAGTGGTCCATATAATTTGTGTCCTGTTTCCAGCAACTATTTGTATACAAAGGGAGTGTTAAGTGTAATCAGCTTCATATATTGATTAATCTGAAATAACATGCTGTAGGATTTTTTCATGAAGTACATTAAGCCAGGACTAGTTTACAATCTGAAGCATTGGACTTGAGATTTGTGTTTTTCAGGCCTATGGAAATCAGTTGAAAGTGTTGCCTTAGAGGATGTGGGAAGACCTTTTTAATCTCTTTCCACTAGTATGTCTTTCCAGGAGGAAAGCTTCAATTCTACAAAGCTATTTAGTTCAGTGACTCTTACTGGTGTGAGCTGGAAATTTAAAATCCCAGTGGACAGGAGAATTTATCTTCTAAACAACGTTGCCTCCTGTATCCCTAGCAGACTATTCACCATAGAAACCTGGACAAAGGTTTAGACAAAGCTAAATTCAACTGTGATGTGGAGCAGGATTGTGTCTTCAAGCCATAAAGACACCACTGTGTTGTGTCTGGGGAAATGCAACTCTGGCAATATTGTACTTAGGGAAAATTGCCAATACCTTAAGTAACGCTGGCAGAAATCTATTCCAGGTACAAATTTCCAGTTTGCGAGGTCCTGTTTGAGTTTTCCGAGCTATTCAAAATGCCTGTAAGCAATTCATCTTACAGGAATATTCTTTAAGAATCTACAGCTATAATAATTAGATTATATTCAGCATAGTGCTTAGTAATGCTTGATAATTATTGATTGAATGCATTTTTCTGAATATCCTAGTTGTGAGAGATTAATTGTTCTCTAGGTTCTTATCACGTTAATTTAGTTGGGCCTTTTGAAGTCACAAGGAGGAAAGTATAAGAAAAAAACAAAAGACCTCTTAAAGCATCAATTAATGTGTTTACCACATCAAATTATGGTGCACAGATTTGTTATTCTATATTTAGTTTTAGAAATGCATTTGAAATGAGTAGGTGTTTTCAGAGTTAGGAATTTAATTTGAGATTTGAAACTAGAAGTCTTTCCCCACAGCTGAGAGAGAGAAGGGAAAGAGAAGGTGTAAATCAAACTACCCGTGGTCTGTATATCTTGTAAACTTGAGTCTCTTTCCACTGACCCAATGCCACTTCATTCTTTGACTCCTAAATCAAACACCAAGAAGTCAATTAGGGTACACCTTCTTTCTTGGCATGCGTCAAACACCTTCCCTGTTACATAAATAGATGTTAATCTGGTTTTTGCCAAAGCAAATTCTTAAATTAGGAGACATGAATCCTTTTGGAAGCTTAGTTTTTCTTATTATTAAATAATACCCTTGGGGTAGTTTTCTTCTTCCTCTTTATAAACAGGTCCTTTATTCATACTCTGTGGTGAAGACACCTTAATAACAGAATTTTCTTTCAAGTACAGTTCAGAATGTAGTTCTTAAAAACCATTTAAGCACAGAATCCCAGAGAGATTCAGGTTGGAAGGGACCACAGTGGGTCATCTGGTCTAACCTCCTTGCTCAGGAAGGGTCATATCAGAGCACTTTGCACAGGGTAGCATTCAGACAGTTCTTGAATATTTCCAGTGAGGGAGACTGCACAATCTCTTTGGGCAATATGTTCCAGTGCTTGGTCACTGCACAGGAAAGAGGTTTTTTCCTCATGTTCAGGTGGAGCTCCTGTGCATCAGTTTCTGCCCATTGCCTCTTGTTCTATTGCTGGGCACCACTGAGCAGAGCCTGGATCCATCCTCTTGACAGCCTCCTTTCAGGTCTTTACAGACAGTGGTACAATCCCTCATCACTTCTCATACTCCTTAAAAAAAGTCCTTGCAAAACACAAATTTGATAAAGCTCACCCTCTACCCTGGCAGGACTCAACTCTTAATGAAGTTAACAATCCATTAATTAATTCTTAGTGAAGAAAACAATACACATAAGCTCTAATGAACAAACCCCTCAACACTAGGCTTCACTAGACATAATGTATTTAAAACCTAAGCAAATACTTTGGAAGTTGACTATGATATGTTAGGTTTCCAGTGCCTCAAACCAGCCCTGGAAAAGTATTTAAAGGCAAACCTACTGTAAGCAGAGATCACAGGAAGAAAATGTTCATTAAATACTCTGATGTTTTATAGCACCATGGCATCTACAAAAAACAATGAATCTGGAGAAACAGCAAAATGTCAAAGGACCAAGATGAATGAGAAATTTTTAATTGAGAAGAAGTCCTGCAAAATATAAAGTACACAATTAAAAATTTAGTGGTGATTAAGCCATTTTTTTCTGTAAGAGTAGAAGCTTACAAAAATTAACACCGTATGGCTGTGGAATAGAATAACACACTTAAAAATATCTATTTAGATATAAACATTTTGCTTGAGATGGAGGGGTATCTGCCTGCTAATTTTTATGACTTAGCAAAAAAAGAAGTAAGTGTAGAGCTTGTATCTGTCCTTCTCTGTATCTTTTGCCTTGTAAAATTATTGCTGTCCTGAAGGATGGGGAGGACACTGACAGGAGAAATTTTTGAAACAGATAGACTTAAAATTTTAAAAAATGATTTTTCATGCAAAGAAGTTACACAAATAATTAATATTTCTTTTATTATTTGCTGACGTTTTGCTAATCCATTATTATCCCCAAATAAAACTAAAATAATATATTGCAATAGTTGTGTGAATTGCAGCACTTAACTGCGCTTTATCTGATTTCCTCTCATTTGGAGGTAATAGTTGAAAGAGAAAGGGGAAGAAAAGGAAGAAAGAGTGAAACTCAGGTCCTTGGAAAGGACCAAAAGTCCTCAAGGCGTAACAAGGGTTAGGCTTACATTCTATATGTGTCATTTACAAGAGAATTTGTCTGGTTCTGGGAGGAGCTGTTTTTCTCAGAGACAATCCTAAGTAGTGGTTTGGAAAAATAAGTTTCCCCTCTGAAACAGTCATGTATTTCATTGCAATGCATGCTTCCACAGAAGCTCTGTGATAATTTAGTTTTTACATGTTTACAGTCAAATGGTTCATATCTTTAGTTCTGTTGGTCAAGGAGGATTGTTCTTTTCAGTAAACATTTAATAATGGCAGAGAGTAGTCTGAGGCATTTTTATTCCCTACTGTTCACCAACCAAAGGAAGAAGTTATTTCCCACAAATCATCAGAGAGGATAGTCTCCAGTCTTGGCTTGCCTTTATATGCCAGTTTATAAATTGTGGGAATTCAGCAGGTGTTTTTTGAGTCAAATTTGTGACACCGTGCTCCTAACAGCAGATACCTACATGATACCTAACTCATGTTTGGCTGACTCCACTCAAGAGTCTTGCATTATAATGTCTTTGGGTTTATTTTTTAACATTCACCTCTAAAATTAGTGGGAAACCCTTCCCTCATCCCCCATATTTCCAATACCAATTTAATCTCATTTGATGTCACTCTGTGTCAGCAAATCACTTGGGTCTGCATCACCACTTGCTGTGACTCAGTTTACCTGCACAGCTGTGTCAGGTGCACCTCTGTAACCCTTGTCAAGTGGCTTTGGGACCTTACAGATTCTGCCCTGTGGCCACAAGTTTCCTGGCTCTGGACTTCCTTTCTCCTTTGCCTCCTTGCTTTTCCCTAGAAGCCTGGTGACAATTACAGAGAAAGAAACGGTTCTTGACACCAAGAAAAAAAAAGAAACACAATGAATTTATTACTTCCATAGTCATGAGCAATTTTTTTTCCTTAGAGGCATGAAAATGAAGTGTTTCTATCATTATATGTACAGGTGATAATATGCTGAAAGCAAATTTGTATGTTGTATTACAAACACAAAGGCTGAAATTTGACATTAGTTTCCTTTAAGTAAAATTCCTGTAGGTATTGATTTGTTCCACATAAATTTCCCAAATTTAATTTTATATTTATAGTTCAGACTAAAACCAGTGGCTTACATGAGATACCTGTGTGGCATGAACCTTAGATAAACTATAATTTAAAGAAATAACTTCTTTAGTGCGCTTTAATAGCATGGTGTTAAAAATAATATTTTATGGACAGTGTTATGACTGTCTTGCAATAGTTTTATTCATCAGATTTTGCCATGAAACATAAATTTTAAATCTCATTCTACACATAAGCTCAGTTTGGGATTTTCAGAGAATTAGGTAAGGAGGTGGAAAAAATATCCAGATGTGCTATCAGACAAAAAATATCAGAAGTTAGGGACGGGTCAGTAACACCAGACAAGAGACTGCTTCCATGGAAAAGATTTAAGTTCTACTGGTGCCAAGCCTCAGAGCTTAACAGGAATAGCTTCACCTTGCAGATTCCAAAGTCTCTAACTCAGTCTTTAATTCTTGATTCTTTCAGTAGTGTTTCTTAGTTTTGAAGTTTATATATTTGGTAAATTTTCACACAGAGTTGCTTTTCAAATTTCTAACACTTTGAAATATTAAAAGAGCTGTAAAAATTTGTCACTTTTTTGATAAAATAAATATTAACTCAATAATCATTTTAACCATAAACAAACGGAAGGTTTCAAAGTAAAGATTCATTGTGTTTATGGTTGGGTGTCTCAGAAATATGTTCTTAATCTCCCCTAGAGAGGGCAATAATCAGTTCTAAAAACAATAAGTCCAGTGAGCCTGCATTTGTGTGTATTCATGTAATTCATACCCAAGAGAGTAAGGAATTGCAAATCAAAGGATTTTCTTCCAACAGACTTTCTGACATTCTCAGTTCCTCACTTGGAATCTTTGTGGAGAAACTGGGAAAGAAACTTAATTTAAAATATTAATTTAGATAATGATTTATTACAACTAAACTGCCAATTTTGGCCCAAATTGGGGTCTGGAACAAAAAGGCCACTCACCTTTCACTGTGATGCTTTTGCACGAGAATTTCAATTATAGCTATGTATTTTGAAGGCTGTTGAATCTAATTGGAGATATTCTCTTGAACAGACTCAACAGTACTTTTCTAGATGTAAGTGGAGAACCTGAGAACTTAACACTATATACAATTGTGATTTTTATCAGTCTCAGTGCTCTGATTTCCCAAAAGCCACAGCATTTAGTTTACTTCATGACTGAAGCATTTAACAGAACGCCAGACATGATACTTTATGTCTCAGCGGTGGTGAAAAGGGTCAGTTATGGTTCTGTGTGATGTTTCTTAGATGGATCACAGTATCATGAGACATAACTTTCATGGCTAATAGGGACTTGCAGCTCTGCTATCATGATGGCTCACACATTACTATCTGTCTTGATTGTGTGGTGTCAACACTTTATGTCCAGGAGTACTTAATAAGTTAAAAATAATATGTGTTTTGGGAGTATTGTCTTAACCCACAGAGCAGGATACTGCACTAACAAATTCCTAAACATCACAATACTCATATCTTGAACCAAAAGCTTTTCTGTACCCAGGCATTTGATACTTAGTTGAATTCACAAGTATAATGACCTTGTCCCATCTCCTCATGACCTACACTTAACAATAGCTAAATCACTGTGTCTTACTGCATTGTTATTGAACATCACTGAGATGGCTAATTTAAAAGCCACAAACTTATCATTGGTTTCCCTATATCCTTTTGTTGGAGACTATTAATGAATGACATTTCTGCTTTTTCAGGTCATAGTTTATTTATGAGAACAATTGATTTAGCAATACATAGGAGCATCAGACTTTAAATAGACTACACAGTTCATGCTTCATAAATCATATTGGTCACACATTCTTAACTTTTACAGAAACTTCAACTGTTTGAATATTTTCTTCTAACAACAGTGGATGACCCTTTCATAATTACATTAAAACCCAATTAGTTTTTGTAGATTTTAAATGTGAAATTGTATTTAGAAAATCTTTTCCTAAACATTCTTGAAATTAATTGTATCAGCAGCAGTTCACACTAAGAAACGCTACTACTTTTACAGTAGTATTGCTTTCATAACAGTACTATGTATTCTGCAAAGTGTTTGTATACTTCACATTTTATCTGTTGTGAATGATGTACTGAAAGTGATATGTATATATTTATTCACACTTCGTTTTGGGGCTGACAATCGTAGCATATACTTCCCTTCTCATACTTTACCAATTACCTTAACCCTGACCTGCATGAATGTAATTTTCTGCATTAATGAGAAGTAGCTGTCTCTGTGAAGAGCCTGAGCTGAGTAAACACTGTCAGCTGTGTCAAATGGTGGTGATAAACAGCTTTCACTCTTTATTTATGGCTGCTGGTGCTGATGGAGGAATTCACATTTATTCAAATATCTGTTTATTTGAAAGAAAAGGACTACTGTGAAGTCCTGAAAACGAAGGAAGCATGCATTCTATAAATAGTTTGGGGTTATATTGTTACAAAGTTGCATGAATTTTGTGTTCTGGGAAGTCTACAATTGTTATGCTGCAGTTTCTGGTTTGATTTGGAAACAACAAATTTGGAAGTACACATTTGAGCTTGACAAGCATCTGAAGTTATACTTCATTCCAAAATTAGAATAAGTCAATTAGTCAACACTCAAATTTTGTGCACCAATTTTTGTTCCCAAAATTATAACTGAAAACCTTAAAGTGTTTATAACTCCTGACAGAACAGGAATTCTGATACTTTTCCCCATTTATAAGTGTTTAAATATTGAGAAGAATAGCCTGTGAAGGAAAAGGAGACATTGCTAGTGATGATCCACTAGGAGTTCTCCATTCTTCTGCAGGTTTTCAAGAATCTGTAAACCTCAGTGGTAGCAAGCTACTACCAAACACACATATAATCTGTGTGAGAAGCAGAGAGATCAGTTTAAAATAGAAAAAAAGAAGGTACTTTAAAGAGAGACTAGTGAATTTATTGAATGTGACGTGAAGGCAGATGACACTAGATGCTTTAAAAATTGACAAATTCACAGTATTATTAAATGCATAGTGGGAAGAATCTAACATCAGGGATGTAATGTTTTACATCCTTTTTGTTCAACTTGGTGGGGTTTGCACCACTTGCAGAAAAATAACTGAGAACTAAGATACTGTTTTCTGACCTGGATGCAGAAAGTTTTTAATGTAATACTTATTTATTCATATTACTTCATGCTGGGCAATGTTCAAATGTTCAACTCCAGAAGAATTTTATATGAAAATTTACTAGTGGTCATTTGATATTGAAGTCTCTAGCCAGAGTAGGATTTGTCTGAAGTCTGCTGAGGTCCTTTGAAATTCTCCTATTGATCAGAACTTATGCAGAAAGGTTTAATTTCTAATGAGCAAAAGAGGCAATGTCAATTTTGAGCAGCAGCTGAAATATTGGAAGAGCACTTTCATGCATGTTCCTATTCAAAGTCTCCAGGAAAACATTGACTAAAAAGAAGTTATTCTGGGAAATCAGCAAAAAATGATCTGATAATTTGGCTCAAATTTGGCTGTATTCAGCCTGACTAAACATCTTGAATATTTCAATTATTTTTCAAATACCTCGAGAAAATATCTAAAGAAAACAGAAATTTCAGATTGTAAGTTGAGTGTTTTTCCATTTGGTTTCCTATTCTACCAACTTGATTAAACCTCAGCTTCAAAACTGCCCTATTCCTCTTATAATTAGGATGCAGATATACCGCTTCAGTGGAAAAGTTGGGAGTGTCTCTCAGACAAGATGCTTTAGTGATTGTATCAACTCTGCTTAAAAACTTTGAACTTCTCTAGTCCAAAATGGGAATAGACTGAGGCATTTTTGATTTCTTTGACATTCTGTGGTAGGTCACAGAAAGGTGAACAACAGCTCTATCTCAATGTTTATTGACACTGGCATTATCTTAAAGAGTTCCTAAAATATGGAATGTTGAGATTTCTGAAGATGGCAGAAATACTTATGCACACAGAAGTTCAGATTTGTTTTGGTGCTGAGTGTTCACTGACAATCTCTTTGTGTTACCTGTGTGATGGGATCTCTGATGCACCTGTGGGAATCTTCCTGTTCTCTGAGTCTATTAGGAGGCTTATGCAGCCTCTCTGGGGTTGTATTAATGTATTAATGTATCTGGTGGAAGGGTGATGTTTGAAAAGAGGATTAGATTTTTAAAAAGTTTTTTTTTTTCTCATTAGTTAGTTAATATTTAGTGTACCTGCTTTTAGATATAAAGCTCTATGTGTAGCCAGTGGTGATACCGTAGCTGAAATTTTTATGACTCACTTGAAACTCTTCTGGGTTTTCTCTTTAGCTTGTATGTCGAAAGAAGGTATACTAACATTCAAACCTCTTGAAAATATTTAAAACAACTGTATAATTATTGTTAGCTTTGGCTCTAATTATTTTGCTCTGTTAAGCTTCTGAAATATCTTGTCTTGGTTACTTAACAAATCTAAAGCAGCAGGCAGATGGCTTTTCATCCATTGTTAAATTTCAGGGGCTTACTAGTGCTAATTATTTTGAAATGGATTCCTAGGATATTATGCATTATTTCAATGAATAATGCAGGACTGGCAATTTATTGGCAGAACATTCACAGGAGTTCCATAAATCTAGAAATAACATAAAAGCAGAGTGGATACATATTTTAAAAGTGCAGCTTGGGGAATCACATTTGGGCAATGCTACAAACCTTCTTATGAGGGTGCATATTTTTAGATATAATCAAATCAGGAGATTGTCAGTGAGAGACTGGAGTTTATTCTACATATTATTATGACAGCTAAGAGACAGCTATTGAAATTGAATATTATATACTAGATTCTGTGAAAACTCATGAGGTAGAAAGAGAGAATCTGTCAAGAACTTGCAACTGAAATATAATCCCAAGTGCATCTGTGACTGTGTACAGTCACACACAGGTGAGAAGTAACAAGAAGACATGCACAGCTGATGTCATAGCCTGTGTTTTCCAGGCAGCAGCATCAGTCCATGCTTTTTGTAAGCATGTCTTCAAAGGAGAGAGTGAGAAGAAAAATGATAACAGCTAATGAAATAGCTCTGCAGTTGTTCTAAGTGAGCCCTTTTCAAGCTTGAAGAGCAGTTAAAATCTGAACAGAGAGATCCCTTACTAAATACAAATAGGAGTAAAAATAGAAAAATATTTTTCTTATTTTGTTTAGAATGGAGTATGATTTTATAAAATATTTTAAACTAGAAATGCTGGCACTTATGAAAACACAGCTGGATATTGGGATTTGGGATTGAAAGCAGCATCAGCTCTACCTCATTGGAACTCAATTTGGCTGCACTGTAGGGCACAGGGATTTGGACAGTTATTTTTGCTGTTGCAATAGTATTTAAAGGCATTTAAATTATCTAATAGTGGCCATTATTGGAGACAGGGTACTAATCTTGGTAAACCTTTACTATGCATTTTTGAGCAATGAGCATTTTTGTGGTCCTTCCATTAGATTTACCTGCAGTATGGATATAAACTTTTAGGACTGATTAATAAAAAACCTTTGTGTAAAACAAATACTATAATACAAACAGAGGACATAGATATAAAGGGATTTACTTTTTAAAAAGATGATGATATAGAACAAACAAAAAGGCAAGATAAAGAAGAAATCCTTGATTTGTAAAACAAAACAAAAGAATCATATAGTTTTAGTTGTAGAAATGTACTGAAAAAATTGGGCAATAAATTGAATAATCTAAGGAAGATACCCACTACATTCTTTTGTTTATTGATTACTATTTTTTATAGTTAAGATATTTGGTGTAAAGTTCCCAGTACTTTTCAACACTTGAATTTACCATACATATGTAGAAACCATACCACTGCAATGTATTGTAGCAGCAATAGCACAAGGCCTATGGCCTTTCCAAGGAATAAAACAAGAAGTGAGGCAGAATATTATCCAGGTCAGGTAGCAGCATTCAATATACATGAAATTAAAAAAGTATTTTATTTTTATTAAATATTACAGTATTCATGCTTGTTTGCCAATTTATGGAGTGTGGATACTTTAACCTTTTACACATGATTTTAATTTGCTGAATTATACACATGCACACTAGTAAATGGAAAATGAATAAGAAAAGATTATTTGGAAATTTCTGTTTGCATATTTATAATTTTCTGTAGGTTCTGCTCTCCTGTAAATAACTTCATTCAAAATGCACTACACTTCAGAATGGACTGGTAATAATGGATGTTTATTTTCAAAATTTTACTTTGTCCTGATCTACTCAGATTTTATGTAGAGATGTGTTGTAGTGCGCAGCTCTGTTTCTGTGGCCAGCCCTGCTTGGCTGACCACCCAGCAGCCCTGGCTGTGCCCCAACAGAACCTTTGTGTGGGTTCTTGGTTCTGCAGCACCGTTACCTTCGCTGTCACAGCTGTGGTCAGAAAGAGGCGACTCTCTCGAGGCTTGGGGCAAAGATTTTATTCAGGGATCACAGGGGAAGCCCCTGGCCCCAGGCTCAGAGCCTCCAAAGAGAGAGACCCCGAACCTGAGCTGCAGGGGGTTTTTACCAACACAATTCCAGGGGTGGGTACAAAATATAAACCAATAAAACAAAGCAAGGTGGCAAATGCCAACTGAATTACCTAAACAAGAACAAATCAAGCTAAATTGGGGTGGGATGCTCTGGGTGTCCACCAACCACTGGCCGAACCTCTGGACCTTGAAGATGATTGATAGACAGAGGGAGAAAGATACATTGGAAAGGATGGGTAGGGAATAATCTTGGGGAGGGACCAATGGAAAACAGTGTCTGGGCAAAGGCCTGGGTTGTCTTGGAAACTCTTATCAACTTCTGATAAGAACACATGCCAAGGCAGGGGCCCCATTACAGTGGCAACTAAAACTACAGTTTACAATGGAAGCTATTACAAAACTTATAAAATAAATCCAAACAACGTTACAGAGATGCATATGACAAATGGTTATTAGGAAAAGCTAGCATGATGATTTGCCCTAGTGTCTAGCCAGTCTGAGTTTTTCTGGGGTAATTTTTGTAAATTTTTCAAAAAAAATTTTTGAGATTGATAGGCATAAATCTTTGTCAGTTAGTAGATTCCAGCAAAGCCTTTCAGCTGCTCAAGGAAAGATTTTTGCAGGGCTGCTTGCATTTGTTCTCCAGAAGGAAGATGAGAGAGACTCAGTAAGTATTCTTCCAGCTTTAAGATGTCTTAAAGGTTAGATTGTCTAATGGTGACTCAGTAATGCACTTAGAAAGAGCTAACTGCTTAATTCTAGTACTACTTGTACTTCCAAATCAATCCTACTCTTCATTTCACTTCCAAATTAATGACATCCACTCTGAAAGAATTATATTGTGAAACAAGTTTTGAACTCTCTTAATCAGTATATATACATTTTTGTTATTGCTCTCCTGAATGTATATATAGACGAGACTTCTTTGGCATTTGTATTTCCCTAACATTCCCTGAAATTCACTTTTAGTCAAGTGTTCTTTCTTGGTCTTATGTTTTCTTTCCTTTCTTTTTAAGTCTGACAGCATAAAGCCTCTTGGAAGGCTTGCTGTGCTCTGCATCTCTTCATTCAACACACAGGATAGTGCTTGTCATGACCATGATTCTAAGTCACAGTACCCCCCACAACATTCTGCACCACCTTTTTAGGAGGTGCCACTGGTCTCTTGGAGATGCCACCTGTTCTAGGCATGTGGGTTTAAAAAATTCAAATAGAAAAGAATTGGTAGGTTAGATTTATATGAGTAATCAAAATGAAACACAGCTGGAAGTACAAATTTTCAACTTGGCCTGAAAAGCCAAATCCAGCAGCTGGCAATTAAATCACATCCACACTCCCAGCAGGCTGAGCCATTTTTTAAGCAGCTCTGAGAAATGGAGAACCATTGGAGCCAAAGCTGTCAAGCCTTTCAGTGAAATTCCATCAGTCAAGAAAGTTTAGGTGGAGCCCCAGCATGGCAAGTTGCAACGTCTGACTAAGAACCTGGGACTTAAGGGAGCAGGACAGGCCAGTACACAGATTCTTGGTTTCTCAGCATCCTAGGTTTACAGAGACAGAGCACCCCAAAGTTTCAGAGAGCACACATTGTCTTTCCAGCTCCTCAGGTCCCCAAACACCTGCAGACAGATTGCCAAGATACCACTGCTCTGTTCTCAGAAGCTCATAGGATGGTGAGACTAAAGCACATAGACTTTGTTTCTTTGGAAGCCAACATGGTAAGTTGTCTGAGAAATATGGCTTGTACTTTCATTACCAGTTCAGATATAATTCCCACTCTTTTTATTTAATTAATTCCTCTCTGAACCCTTTATCAGCCAATAATCTGGTTTTAGCACAGAGGTTTCTTTCCTGTGGATGTATATGTAAAGGGAGATTTGTAGTAGCAATCCCATAAACTCTTGAACGGCTGAGTTTGTTTCATTGGTAAAAGTTAAGAATTGAGATTTTGCTTCTAATCAAAATAATATGAACATCAAATGCCTAAAATTTCCCAGAGATAGTTCAAGGTAGTTCTAGTAATAGATAGATGGATTGAATCACCAAAAATGTAAAACAGTAAATTGCACATTGCTAATCACAAAAATATAAGGACTACAGCACTTCATACCCCCATAAGTTCTTCTATTTATGTAAAACCCATGACAGTACTATAGCCCCAAAAATGTAGAGATAAAAATGAACTACTCTCCTGAGCTGGCATCTGAGTGAATATTGTTCTAGTAGTAGCAAAGAAAAATAAAAGTAACCACAGATATTAACATTTTACAATCTGGAGTGTTAGCAATTCAAAGGGGAACAGAGTGAAAATATGTAAGGAAAAAACTGGTGTACTTAAAATGTTGCTGCAATTGTATAGTGTTTTCATATATCTGTACATGACATTGAAAAAGTATATATATCTGCCAGCAGATAGGGAAATGTATGTTAAAGACTCTCTAGTTTTCTGAGATACTGTAAAGGAGTCTAATTTGCACAGCACAAATATTTGAAATTCCATGAGGCACTGCTCAATGGGAATTGAGTCCCCTGTCATTACTTGACTTGTGGGCATGTCAAAATCAGTATAGAAAATTCCACTTTAAGAAAACAAATAATTTAATGATCTATTTATATGCCTCCTATTAGCATTCTACAAAGTGCTTTTTTTAGTAGGCATACACTGTTAAGACCAAGTTTCTTATGAATTTAATCTAACAAATGAATTGTTCTGTATGAAACTAGTGTAAAATTTGGCTGAAGCAGAAGACAATTTGTAATATTCCATATCTGGAAAAGCCTTATTAATATATTTTTCTTCTGCCAGCTCTTGTAATATTTCCCTTTAATTTCTGGAACATATCTGTATATCTATTTTTTTTTCTTCCAATTAAATTGAAACAAAATTGTTAGTTCATAGAACCAATGAAAAATAGTTCACAGAAAATTAAGTTTTCATAAATTTCTCCAGCTTCCACCTCTTTCCCAAGATTTTCTTCACTAAGAAAAACAAAAACCCAAGTGTTACTATGGAAATGTCCTGAGAGGCATTTGTTACCATTTTCTTTCTAACAAATTAATTGCTTTGGTGTCTTTGTTTTTAAATTTGCATTTCTACTAATTCTGGGAAACTGTAGCCAGAAATGATGTTGCTCTAAATATGCCTTAATTTCAGCTTTGTGGATAATATTAAAAAAGAATTTAAATTAAACCAAATTATGTTAGAACTGAATTTGAAGACAGGGAATACTCTTCCACTGTAAAGGAATTGAAATATTTTTTCATTGTGTCTAATCAGCAAATTCTGAAAATCTAAGTATGAAAAACAAAAATAATCTTCAAAGCTCATATTTAAGTCATTGTGATTTTTTATTAATACTTTCTATGTACTGCTTTTCAGCAATTTAATATAACTGAAAAAAGTAGTGCATGTGGAGCTTTGTGTGCTAAGGGTTTAGTCATGTACAGTTGGAGACCATTTTATCAGCAAAGATTCAAAAGTAAATATACAAATCCAGATAAAATAATGTTTCTGAATTCATATTTAGGCATAATATAAGTTTCTAAGACAAACTTTTTTCCTTCCCAGTTGTTGCCAGAGAAATTGTGACTTGTTTGAAAGTATTTGTGGAAATGAGTAGTGTCGTAATGTAAAGGTAATAATTTGGGCAGCACTGATACATGAGGCGTGTTTGAATGTATGATAAGAAATATATTGCTGTCACTAAATTTTGTTAAGAAACACTGCATGATAGTTTGTAATAATATGGTATTAGGAAATGTTTATGTTTTTGTCATTTAGGTCTATAATGAGTCAGAATCTGTGGAATGGCATAATTGTCCTCATTTTAGAGTTATTGAAGAAAATGTATGTCTGCTTTTGTTGCTGGGATTAAAGCTCTGATGTTGCATTCATTGAAACTGATGGTAAAACTTAGTGATCCCAAGATGGGAGGATAGGCCCTCGGTGGAGTGGCTTATGGAAGCAACTGATTCTGCATTTAGACTTTTTCTTTCATTATTCTTCGTACTCCTCTGAATCTTTTCTTTTATAATTTCAAACAAAAAGAGGGGGGGGAAAAATGCTACAAATCATATCTGATTTCTCCTCAGCATCTCCTTGCCACTTTTTACTGTGAATCTGATATACAACTTACTTTTTTTAAAGTTCATACAATAGACCAAAAAACTCCAACTTCCCTTCCTAGCTGAGAGAGGAGAGAAAGTAAGGCAGGAAACAGCTCACAGGCTGAGATAAGGCAATTTACTAAAGCAAAGGGAAACTTGCACTTACACAAGCAAAGGAAAAAAAAAAAAAAGGAAAAGAAAAAAAAAAAAAAAAAAAAAAAAAAAAAAAAAAAAAAAGGTTTATTTTCTACTTCCCATCAGTGAGTAGTGTCCATCCACTTCCCAGGCAGCAGAGTGTGAGCGCATGGAGCAGTTGCTCCAGAAGGCAAACACACTGTAGATAGCAAATACTCCTCCATTTCTCCTCCCCCTTAGCTTTTATACCTGAACTGACATCATATAGTATGGAATGGCCCTTTGGTTAATTTGGGTGAGCTGGCCTGGTTCTGTCCCCTCCCAGGACTTCTCCCACCCCCAGCCCCCTCATGGGGCCAGAATGTTGGGAGACAGCCCAGCAGCAGCCAAAACACTGGAGGGTTTTTCACTCCTTTCCAGCTGCCAGGGCAAAGCACAACACTGTGAAGGCTGCTGTGGGAAAATGAACTCCAGCTCACCCAGAACCAACACAGGTATCAGCTCACGTTGGTGTTAAGAGAAGCTGTAAACTTATTGTCTTTGTAGGAATAAATCCATGAGTCCTTTCAAATTAATGTGTACAAGCTGACTTTTAAAATATTTTACTATGGGATGTACAAGATACATATGTAATGAAAATTCCTGAAAATCTCTTAGAAGTGTAGAAAAGAATGAATAACTCCTGAAGATTAAATTAACAATGCAGTTCAAAAATAATGATGTGTTTCTCTGGTGCAATAAAGTGTGTCCCTCCAAATGTAATCAGACTGTTTTTAAGAAATAACTTATATTTTTTTTTTCCTAAAAGAAAGCTTGAATATAGGTACAAACATATATGCAATGCATGTGCACAGATTCACCCCAGCTCTCATATACAGTATCAGGTGTAATGCAGGCAGCAATTTCACTTGATCTCAAATTTCCTTGCTTATTTACTTCACATCAAAAGGCTCAGTGATGTGCTTCTATGTGATGCAAGAGAGTGTGATTCATGTCTTATTTTTTATTTATCTGAGGTAATTCAGGTTTCTCTAACACATCTGCTTAGCAATGTAGAAAAAAGCACTAATCTTTATGTGTACATTCTCAAGCAAATTAATTTCAGGAACACAATAAATTTTTATTTTATTTTATGTTATATTATTTTATTATATTTTATTTAATTTCATTTTTTTTAATACTGAGAAGTCTATCTTTCACTTATTTAATGAAAAGTATTTCCATAATATCCACATGAAATAACTGTGCTCACATAGACTTTAAATACAGCTCCTGTGTGCTTCTCTGATATAGTAATTCTGTCAGATCTCTGCAAGTTCCAAGTTCCAAATTTAAGTTGTGGACTAAGTTCTTTTGAAACATTGATTATCATGAAAGAGAATTTTAAAGAAAATGTTAGACGAAGATGTGTTTAGAAACTGGAATATCAAAGATAAAAGTTCTTATTCTTTCTTGGTTAGAAATAGGCTGTATTTTCTTGCTTTGTTGGACTTATATTTGTAATAGAAAGGATAGAAGTGAGGCACTGTACTTATCTGCAAAACAATTTGGTACAAGTGTTTCTGGGTCAATATATGAACCTCATTACTTTGCAGGAGAGAGTTTTTTCTGCTCTTCAGCCTAGTTGCAGTAACTCGGTTTTCTCAAGGTAGTAAATAAATATGTAGATGGTTACTTGTTTAATGTAAGTAACTTGATTGAAAAGAGAAGCTGTGTGCAGTTCATTGCTTTCTCCCTTCCATTTATTTCCTATTTTTAATTTCATGTTTCTTTATATGTAGATTTTTGATTAAACTTTTTTGATTGATATTCAAAGACATAATTTTTAAAGTGGATATATTTCCTGTTGTCTGTATGCTCCTGGAGGGCTTTTGTGAAACATTACTTCTTTGTTATTCTTTTGCATTCATAACAAGACTAAAATCACTATACTATCACAGTTTCCGGAAATAAATGAAATCTGTATCAATATTTCAACATATATGTGTATATTTCTATTCTTCAGTTTTAAATTTTCATTTCCCCTAAGGTTTAAAAAAATAATTTTTATTGTTACATGCTATTTTAGAATTTTGCCTTTGAACAGTGTATAAAATGTAGAAAGCTGCTAGTAAATATTTTAATCGTGTTCATGTGATCATTGGAAAGGCTACTTCTTACACTCATGGTTTACAGCCACTTATGAAGGCTCAGCAGGTACTCAGGGCAGCAGTGGAAATGTAGTTCAAAATATCCACTGCACATCTGTAACAATTTTTTTTCACTATCTATAAATTATATGTGAATTTAAATATGATAAATAGTTCCCTTGCTTTATATCTAAGCTTGTAAAGAATTATGAAGAATTGTGACTAGATATTTACATTTGTTTGTACAGTTTAAGGAAGACCATTGCCTTCAATGGGTAGTTACAGGACAAATAAGCTTGAAGTGGTCAAATATCTCTCTCCAATAGAGAGCCTTCACCAAATCATAAAATTTTCTTCTGATGAGCTCTAATCTTTCACTTTTTTTTCTCAAGTTCTTTTCTACTTCCAGTAGTACCTTTGCAGTCCTGGAAAGATGAGCTAGACTAGGGGCTGCTATGGTAACTACTGCCACCAGTAGTCAATACTGAGAAATTCCAGTGGCATGAAACTATATTTTTTGGGTCTTGTGTCATGACAAGGATATGAGTTTTTTATCCCATGACAAGGATAAAAGCTACCAAACTGTTTCTCATTGCTTAAGCTTTTTGACAGAGTTCAGTGCTCCATCTCCAAATTATATCCTCGTGTTAAAAATCCTCTGTGATTCCTCATAGATGGAACACTCATGCATGTCTTTGTATTAAGATAGTGGCAAGTAGAAGCAGGAATAGGTGTTTCATGTTTTTTAATGTAAAGATGGAAATTAAAGATTTGTTTACAATTGTATAAAGACTTTAACTCTTTTAGAAGTGGTAAAGTTGGGTGGAAAAGGGTAAAACAGTTGTGGAACTTTTGAGTAAAAGCTAAAATATTATGAGAGTCAAGGCTGAGCCAGTGAGATGTAAAGAAGGAAAAATTGATAACATATGGGCAGATTTGTGAATAGATTTCAAAGGGAGAAAGCTTAAGGTTGATATATAGATTAAGATGCATATCTTATCAAAGAAGCAGGATAATAATCATGGCCAGAGTAACCATTAGTAAAAGGAAAAATAATATTTTTTTTTTGTCCAACATGATAAAATGTGGTCAGAAAATAAATATATCATAAACCTGCATGATTGGAATAATTTTACATAGCTGGGTTCCTTTAGTGATCATCAGAACAAGAACACTCCTTATAAAAGAAATTAATTCTGCTTATTTCAGGCACCTATTTTATGATGGTCTGAACAATGCTGTGGGGGTATTCATCTCCCTCTGCTGAAGACAGAAGTATCATCCATGACATAGATCACAAAATACAAAAGGATTAAGTGTGAAAATAAAGTAAAATTGTAATCACTCAAGTGTTTTCTTCACTTTAAAATTTATCCACTTTTTAGAAAGTTCTAGTGCTCTGGTTCCCTGCTTAAGCACAACAAGGAAATGCAGTTTTCCTGCACATTCATAAATTAGGGAGTGCAAGTAGTAAATATGGAATCTGAGATCTGAAGAGGGATCCTTGGAGTTATCTGTGGTAAAAGACAAAGACTGGCTTCCTACTTATAATTATGAACAGGGTAAGTTATTTCAAATATCTATCCAAAGAAGATTATAAAGTTGTTGCTGCTGCAGCTGTAGAGGTGTTTAATAGCTGATCTTACTTGGCATCTCTAAACAAGAGAAAATTTGTCAGGAAAAAAATCCTTCAAGTGAGATACTGAGATAGGAAACTATGATTTAGAAATTATTTATCATTTCAGGAAACAATACACATTTCAATTAGTTATAAATTCTATTTCCAGCCCATCATTCTGTTTGCCTTGAGGTTCAATACATGCTATATTGTGTTCTAAATGGCCTACGGTTTCTGTCAAAACAGGGATTGTACTCTATATTCATATGCACATTTTCAAAAAGGATTTTCTTGGATAGGTTTGTTTTGATGACTGCAGTTGAGGAAGTATTATGGGTAGGCAGTTGAAAATCATCTTAAAGTAAAATAAAATCACTTCTCAAACATCATATTCTCTCTTACAGCAGGAATATCTTCTGCTCTGCATGGTGTAGTTTTATCAAAAAAGGAGAAAGTAATAATATTCCAAAGACCTGAAAACCATCAGAGAAATGTGAACAGAGTCAGTAGTGTCATCCTAATGATTCTGTTCATTCAAATACATTTTTTGTCCATTTTATAGAGGTTATTGTTATGGTGGTGAAAGGATAGATGTCTTTGAAGGAGGTTCCATGCTTAAAAATAGTATTTTAAATTGTGTTCTTTTGCCAGTCACTATGTACAGCTAAAAACGTTTTCTGGTAAAACCCTTTCGGTCAGCAGGTTGTCCACTGGCCCCTTCCAGGAAGTAACTAGATGCTGTTCTGTAGTCACCAAGAAATATCCATTCTCTTCTTTAAAACAATTTCCACAGACCCTTTGCAAAAGCACAGTCCTTCTCCTAATGGTCACATCTGTTCATCCGCAAATGGACTTTTTGAAATGACATGTTGTCTAGTTGTTACATATGCTTTCTGTCTGATCTTAAAAGTCCTGGTTGTACTCTTGGTGCTATGGTTTTGTCAAGTCTCAAAGATGGGCTGCAGCTGTGTGTAAATGACAGGTTGTCAGTGCAAGGCTGGTATTTTCTTGTCTGACATTCTTTCCGGCGAGTTGGTACAAACACAAGCCCCTGACTGGAGACAGATGTCAAATGGTACTGGAATTTGTACTTCCCTCCAGGTAAGAAATACTACAAATAGAGAGAAGTGTGTTGATCAGAGACCTGTGGAGATGTGTGCTGTGTTGCTGCAACTGCTGCATGATTTCAGGCTGGACAATATACTTCCACTGGATTTCTGTAACATAGATATCATGATTAGGTATCTTCTAGGGGAAAATCCTATGTAAAATAAATGTACAGCTATCAAAAATTAAAATTCTCAAATCTGGCCATGTATATTTTCATGATATTTTTTTAAAGAAATGTTGAACATCCTAGCAAATTTTCTAGTCTTCTGATTACTTTCTGCCTGTTAGAATTTCCCCTTCAGTTTAATTTAAGTATTTTCATATTTCAACATGCTTTTCAGTATTGTATTGTTCAGTACTCCAGGCAGCTGCTGTATTCATCCCTAATGGTGGTGATATTTCAGTGGCCTGGCCTAATTCACACATAAGCTGTAAGACTTAAATGTACCTTAATGCCCTTCTCAAGAATGAAAGACAATGCAAACAATCTGTCCAGGATTATACCGTGTGTATGTTCCCTCCTATTTTCTCCTATATCATGTATAAATCCTTTGAATTATTTTTCCCCTTCAAAGTACTTTAACAAATACTTAACATATTCAACCCAAATAGTAACAAAAACCTCTCCCCCCCTCTACTGAAAACTAGCCTTATTACACAGATATTAAGTAGTTGTCATGTTTCCATATAATTTATTTTCAGATCTCTCCCATGCTATATGTACACATTTAAACTCATTTGCCATGAGTGTATCCATTAGTCTTATTTTACAGTTGAAATTACAAAGCTTCCTTACATGTTTCTTGTGAGAGCATGTTAAGTCCTCTGCAAAGCAGGCAAGCAGGCACTCAGCTCTGCTTTTCATCTCAGGAGTCGTTTTCTGTGTGTGCTATGAATTGCTGTTCCATCATCCATACTGTGACAACTACATTTACTGTACACCGACAGTGATGACTGTCCTCAAATATGAATTTAAAATTTCAGTAACACAGTCACATAAAAGCAATGATACTCTAATATCAAGGCTCCTGTTCAGAAAAGTTCTGCTGAAGCACAAACCTGTGCATACGATTCTGGCTGTGGTACCTGTGATGATAGCTAAGGTCATTGGCTAATGTCCTTTCTGTATTTTATATGCACTGTCATTACTGTGTAGATTGCAATAAAACACTGAATGGCTGGACACATTCCAAATGAGGTAGGGGACAGCATCTTGGTCCCAGAGAAAGTAATCACAGAATTCCTAGGGAGTTTCAAAGCAGAATCAAAAACACAAGAATGTTTCTATACAACTGTGAGCAGCTGTGAGCAGCTTCCATCATTTTGGATACCTACAGCCTTCTGCCCATTTTTCTCTCTACATTTTCACATGAATGCTTCTGTATACAATGATCGGCTACATGAAGAAAGAATTACAATTGTTTCTGAACTATATTGCAGTGCAATACATGATTGATGCTGTGCAAACAACAAACTTGATGCTTGGTGCTGTACAAACACAGAATGAGGTCCATTATACCCACTGCTAAGTGTTGACGTGGCCAAGTTTATTTAGTAGAGGTGACTATTCTGCAGCTCACACTCTCTCAGGCATTGTTCAATTAAACAGTAAGGTTCTATCTCTGTTTTGTTATCAATGAGAGAATGGTTTGAATTTTATTTTCTAAAAAAGAGAAAGAAATCACCAGGATTTCTGCTGGGGTAATATTAGATGCAACTAAATGCCATATTTTACCCAGGTAGACTAAATCTGTTAGCCTAAAAGCTTGAGGCCCCAAGTAAAGGATCCTCATTATTATGCCTGAAGAAGAGGAAAGTTTCTCAGTTTTGAAAAGTCTGTTCTGTGACTGTTGATTAAGTCACAGTGAGAGTTCTTCAAATTACTTTCTGTGGGAACAAGAGCACACAAGCATGATTTTCTTATTCTCTTCCCCAGGCCACAAAACACATATTTTTCTTCCTGTCTCAAATGTATAGAATGTGTAGTTACATCAAGTCTACAGTCTTATTCAAAACAAATATTTATGATTATTTTTCAGGCAACTTCAAACCCCTATATACCTTATATACTAAGGAATTGAGAACAAAATGTCATCTGTTTAGCTTAGAGTCATAATTCTCTTACGGATCATTTTTATACATGCAACCAAATTGTTTTGTTCTGGAAAAGGAACTAAACTGACCTAGAATTCTTTATTTTAATTGGATTATCTGATAAAAGTCACTGGTAGTCCTATGAGAAATTTGGTTATCATAGATGCTGAAGATTTGGAAAAAATCAGTGATATTACCTCAATGAAAATACATAAACACTTGGGTTGTTAGATTTTAATTACATTCTGAATTGTAAAGATAAATTAAACTGTTAATCAAAAATTTGAAAGGAAAAGTTGAAAACCCAGGAAAGAAACTTCCCGAGTGACTTTGCCCAGCGTATTTGAATAAAATATTCAAGTTTTACTTATTAGAGTTTGATATACTGTTATTAAAATTTCAAGAAGTCAGAATATAAATTTACTGACTATGTAAATTTAAATTTTATGTAAAAAAACCACAGGTTTTGGTCCTAGTTTGTGGTATTCATCAATGTAATACTGTATAATGAACAACCATTAAAAAACAAAACTGAAAATAAAAATATTGTTCTGCTTTGCATATTAAAGATAAGATAAAATATGCATAAATTGAGGTGGTGAAAATTATAATAAATTAGTAAACTTATTTTTCAAAATGATATGTATTTTCCATTATTTCTAGGCTCTGATTGTGGTAAACACATAAGATAAATGGAGAAAATTTCATTTTATTTAATCAAGAAGAGGAGGTGGGTGCAACCTTTCATATTAATATCTCCACAAATACGGATAGTAAGGTCATTAATGACAAAATTGTGTTTCATAAAAAAGCAATGGATATTAATCACATTAATATAAAGTATTTTTTCTGATAATGTAAATTCTAGTAGTCTACCCACTTTTGAACAGCCCAAATGAAGGACTTTGATTTTGCATATTATTTACTTCACCAATTAACTACCTTTATGTTAAAATTAGAAATACAGTCTTTTCCTTGCTACATGGGTACAAATCAAGAAAATGGCCTGATATATTTTGTGAAGGTCAGGGTAATCCACAGGTACTCTATTCTATTTTAGTGAAGACATGAATATGATTATCTGTAATAAACTGAGCTTAATATCAGCAGAGACACCCATATGTAATAAATCTAGGACAATTGATTCAAGCAAAACAAATCGTATCTATCAAAAGTATATTTTCAAAGAAGTATTAAAGGTTGCTTCCATAGCTGAAAAGCTGAAAACTATGTGAAAATCTTTCATTTTCATTCTTTCATTCTTTTGTTCCTTCGTTCTTTCGTTCTTTTGTTCTTTCGTTCTTTTTCTTTCATTCTTTCTTTTTCTTTCTTCTTCTACCAAAGTCTACAAGACAGACTTTTAAGCTCCCAGAAAATTTGTTTGAAACCTAAGTAGTTTTGGATGACAGTTTAAACTCATAAAAATGTAACAATTTTTATGCAGAGGCAATTGATAAACTGAGACAATCAAATACTTTCCCATTAGCTCTGATATTTCTACTTTTCCTAAAGCTATATGACCAGCTGGAAGTTTTTATTGTTCACATCTTTATCACATTTAATATCTGCCAGAAAATAAAAATCATAGTATTTGGATTGTTGTTTATTTTTTGCTCTCTGCAGTTATGGAATATTTTACATTAGAGATTTAGAGAAAAAAAAAGATTAAAAAGACAAAAATCTGTGCAATATAGAAATAGATTTCAGTACTCTGTACCTTTCCTTTTTTTGAGTCTTTCGATATCTGGGATTCTTTCTATGTCCATCATAGAAGTTAGGGGGGGATTTTTTGTTTCTTTGGTTGGGTTTTTGTTTGTTTTTTATATTTTTAAACAATAATTGCTAAAAGAGAAAAAATATTTGGTATATGAAATAGCTGAAATTGCAGAATGCTTTATCTCTATTATCAGAATATTATCATTATTAATTATTAGAATGTTTCCCGTGGGTGGAAAGAAACAACTACTACCAGAAACTTCCTTACACAGAAAGTCCTGATTTTCTTTTTTTCAGATGGGTGAAATTTTATTTGAAGTAGTATCAGGTTCCAAATTTAAATCAATCATTTAAGTTGTCTCTAAATGTGTTGTTGGGGAAAAGAACATATAATGATGTAATACATCTCCTTCCTCCACCTTAAAAACACAGAAACCTCTACAACTAATTTCTGCTCTCCTCAGATCTTCCAAACTTTCAGACAGATTAGGAGGTGCAATGAATCTAATCTTTCATACAAAACCCTTCTTCACTCTCAAGTCATCCTGTAGGTTTTTATCCCATTTTATTTTTAAGTTTGGAAAATTAAGACCAGTTCTTTGGCTTTGTACAGTCTTGTCTCTGAACTATTGCCATCTTCTGGTATTGGAGACACCCACTGAAATGCAGAGAATTATTTCAGGACACTTTCACTCATGTCAGGAGACAGCACTCACAGAACCACAGATTCACAGAAACACTGAATGGCTGAGGCTGGGAGGGAGTCCTGACTTTTGCATATCTCCAAGGACAGAGACCTCACAGCCTCCCTGGAAAACCTGTGCCACTCTCAGTGTTCAGAGGGAGCCTCCTGTGTTTCACGTTGTGCCCATGGCCTCTGGTCCTGTCTCTGAGCACCACTGACAAGAGCCTGTCTCTGCCTACTGGCAGAGCAGTTTCAGAGTTCTTTGCTCTTCCATCCCTCTACATAAAGTGTGGATGTATTTCTCTCAGCAGTCACGTTTTTTCATATGCCTTATCCATGGCATTTCTAGGGAGCTTGTCTCCTTTCAAATGCTAAAGATATAAAGACATTAGAAAAAAATTACTATAATTTACATTTCCAAAAATACAGTATTATATTCTTATGTTTTACTATGAAAAAGGTGTAAATATGCAAGATTTTTTTTTCTGATCCCTGTATGTCTTCAGAGCAGTGTAATCTCAACTATTGTTATGAAATCCATTTTCCAAATCCCACATGGATTTTAAATATGCAGCAATTAGCATTCACTTCTTTTTTAAAAATTAGCAGTAATTTTCTAATAATTATTTTTCCCTGATAGATATTGAATATTATCTAATTTTAAAATAATATTTATTTAATAGTTTTAATTTCTTCTCTCCCCTCTGGATGAAATTCTGAACTTAGTTGCATTAAAAGATCTTCAGAGCAATCAGTGAATATTTACAGCTGTATAAGAATACAATAATATAAATAACTAAGAATCTCAATAATTCCAATTTTAAATTTTTCCTCTATTTTTATAGCTATTAATACAATATTTGTATTTTCTCTTGTTATTCTGACACTAGTTGAAATAAAGAGAAATCAGAATAAGCCACGTTTGAGATGCCTACCGCTGGAGATTTAGCACTGGATTTTTTTTTTTTTTTTTTTTTNATGCAGAGTAAATTTCTGATAGACTGTAGTAGTTTTTCTGGGGGCAAATATAGATAAGTTACATACATATATCACCTGTGTTTTTTACCCTGAAATTAAGAAAACCCCCCAAATAACAAAATTATATTTTTTAATATATAAAATTTAATATTTGAAATAAAACTATGCAAATAATGTCAATGTCTGCAATCTCCATAAAAATTTCTGGATATGATTCCTTTTGTGTACCAAGATAAAAAGTGAACAGATCCTTCCCACCTTCTAGTCCGCACTTCCTCCCTATCCAGTGTCCCCCATTAAATTCTACCCATTAATGTTTGCAGTGGAAGGATTCTGTGGCTGTAGGTGGTCACATAATTTCAGCAAAAGCTTAAGGAACTCTTTGTGCTTGCCTTCTCATATATTCTTCTAATCTTGAAATAAAGATGAAAGAAATGAATGAAATGTATTATTTAAACAATGGAACTAGAGTTTTATACTGCTATGATCTGCAGTCATTTCTAAATAATTTCCTCAACTATTTCCACTTCAATATTGGCATGAAGTTCTGCTTTCGGAGGTATGAAAGGCACCTTCTATTGGAATGAATATCTGCAGTGGTAAAATTTTTCACAGTGGTAAAACCATTACTTGTGTTGTGGAAAGAGGAGAAAATTAGCCTTTAGATTAAATCATGGTAGGTTTTACCTTGACATCCACCTTTCATCACACTCTTTATATAGATGGAATTGCTGTTTCTAAACTGCTGGGTACTGTTTTGTTATTTTTATTCAACATAAGGTTAACACTGACTATATGCACAGCCAAAAGCAAGGGATGTAAGCAAAACAAACCAGAATCTGAAAACAGTGCATTCCACTGAGGATTTTACTGTAAGTCACCTCTCCAAAACAAGAGTATTTTGCAATGTGAGAAAGCTATTTAGCTAAAGTAGCTGTTTGTGAAACCTTTCTTACTTATAAATCATATTTTATTAGAGCAATTATATTAGTCTTATTTTAAATTTCTTGTTTAATGATTAGTCATTAAATATAAAGAATACCATTTATACATAAATTGCAGGGAATTATTGATTTTTCTACCATTACAGTTACTTATCCTTTAATGCAATAACAAATTTCTTTTAATTTGTTCTCAGCAGATACTTCAATTTCTTGATGTGAGAACTAAATCTCTTCTGCACAACTGTAAGATTAGGAAATCTTCTGTATGTAAGAAATTAATCTTAATCTGTATAATTTTCAACATTTATTTGTGTTTTGAAATGGCGTAAGTAGTTATTGCAGCCGGTTCTATCCCATCCTCTCACTCTCCAGAAAAATAATTCTCTAACTTGTTGCCCAGAAGTCTTTAATTTATATGCTAGGTTTAGGCAATTAATATTAAATTTGCCTCACCCTTCCTGCCCACCCTCACTGAAATGAAAGGAAATAACCCTGCAATTCTTGTTCATTTCACTTCTCCAAAATTTCTCTGTGAAGTGATAAGTGCAGTGGAGAAGAGAAAAGCACTCCTACCATTAATCCAAAGTCTGATCTTAACAATCTTTGCTTTACAGGAGTACCTCTTATAAATTCACGAAGGAACACACGTAACTGTAGGCCCCATTTTGATGCTCAGTAAGTGAATTTAAGGTGAATCTTCTGAAGACTAATTAAAATAATGATTAGTAAGTTAAATTGAATATTTTCATGAAGTTTCTATAAATTCTACAGCTTCTTGTTCTGTACAAATAACAAAATTCATTGGACAGATGAAAGAACTACTATTTATATAGATTAGGCTGAGGATTACAGAAATAAGTAAAAAAGACAAAAAAAGTCAACAGCCTGTGCTATAAGTGATCTAAACCAAAGCATTAGGAAATAGAAAGATTTTATCTAGATTAACATATTTCTGACTGAATATTACAGCACATCTACAACTGAGATAAAATTGTGTCTTTACCTCTAACTCATATTAAGCAGGTGAAATTTATTCCTTCATTTACATTAAGCGAGTTAAGTTTCCTCTGTTGGGAGGGATAGGAACCTCCCTAAAGATTACTTGTCTTAAAACATACCTCTAGCACGGGTGGGAAGGCACATTTCTCTTTCTCTTGATTATGCAGGAAGTCTACATGACTCGTTTAACCCACTTGCCAGATTTGAATCACAGATAATCAGGTGAGATGAATTCCCCTGAGAGATCATTGTTAAGTGGTACATGGATAAACAGTTGGAATACAGCAGTTATACAGTGGTATATAGCAGTGTTTTGATTTGTGTTTTCTTGATTCTCCCACTTCATTATTTTCACATATAACTAATTTTATTATTACTTTTACTAAGCACATTTTAATTATGTATCTTCTTATTTAAACTAAAATATATAGCCTTATCCAACACCATCTAATTTAATAAGAATCTTCCTACCAACCATTGGGAATTTATTGAAAAGCAGCTTCTGACATTCCAATATTTAAAACTTATACAAGAGGACTAAATTACAGACTATTTCTTCTCTTGCAGCCCCATTTTAAATGATAATACAGTTAACATCTTTAGAGATTAGAATCTTTGTTAGAATATTTGGATTTTTTTGACAATACATAAAGAGGTTTTGTTCATGGAAACTTTTTCTTAGTATTCAACAGGACAATTAAAACTGACATGTTATAAAAAATTATTCAGTCAACAAAAATAAATTTTAGTCTTTCTAGAGCCACACCTGGAGTCACCAACAAGTCCATGCTTGGTGTGTACATCATAAGTGTCCTTAAAGAGTTATAACTCTGCATTACTCCAATCCATAATATGAAGTTATTAAAAAGTTAATATAGATAAACCCTCAAATATAGGATATTTAGAGAAAAACTGCAGAGGATGGAAAATAAAATTTTAAATTTTAAGTGTACTATTATACTAGGAAAACTTTCCTAAAGGAAAAAATAGGGCTAGACACTGCAAGCATGCCTATGAACACAGTTGTTCACTCATATAAATAATCTGGTTTTTATCACAATGTCATAACCAGAGCAAGAACAGGTAATTCTGATATGTTGTGTTAAATAAATAATAAAATAACTTGATTTTGAAATAAAATTTTCACTTTAGCAGTGTGCTCAGCTAAATGCAAACAGCGGCACGTTGCCTTAATTTTTTGAGGCAGCATTCCACTATATTTTGCCATAGAATGCCTCTTATTCAGCATTTGTGTACACATACAATGTATTGGCATAAAAAGTAAATATATGTAAGGGTTAAATAACTCCCATTTAGGACAGAGGGTTTTTTGTGCAGTACTGTCAATGGCATGGGTAAAAAATTAATTCTGTTTTGTAGCAATGTAATGAGACATTTAAGGAAAACAAGTTATCTTGGTCAGTCCATTTTCAGTTCAGCAATAAGGTGTTCCCAAATTTAATTCAACGGGATGTGGAATTTCTTTCAAGGATTTATGTTAAAGAGAGCAAGTTAAATAAAAACAAGCATGTAATTCCTTCAAAAGAAAAGGGCCCCACAAAAAAATATGTAGTACAAGACAGTGATTGTGAGGGGGCAGCTGAGGGTTTAAGCAATTTTGTTATCCCTGAAATAAATAATACATCAGAGCCTTCCATCCCTGAGGTAGTCAGTGTGTCAAGATGGGAAATAATACTTAGCAATATAGATGATAGACTTTCCCGGAAAGACAGGCTGGTATTTTCAAGGTCAGAAATAAGGACCTTCCAAAAATAAAAATTCTGACACAGGAATACTTAAAAAAATTATTTATGTAGGATATATGGTTGAATGATGTTGTAACCAAAAAACAATCCAACCCTCTCTTATTACTGTGTTCCTGAATAATATTCTAGTCATAATCAAATGTGAGAAATACTCAAGAAATACATGAGAGGATATAATGCATCATGTCTAGTTCCTCTACTCATGAGTAATTTATACACTTTAGTGGGATATTTTGTCAGACTTGTATATAACTAAATGTTTTACACTTAAAATATCTTAGAGCCATTTTTTGCAGGATCTCTGTTATGGAGGAAGTACGACGAGAAACATTACTCTCAGCACATGTGAAAATCTGTACAGATCTGAACACTGTTCCCATTGAAGTCAGTGGGAATATGACAAATTTGTAGCACAAAATATGGACCTGTAGGTGCAGCAAAACTCAGGCTCAGAAAAGAATTGGAGAAACCTGTGCCCAATACGCTTATCTTCAAAATCTGCACACAGTGGTGCGTATGGCTGAGCTGAGATGTGACGTGTGATGTAAATTTCTTGTCATTGTTTACTTGCTAGTTTATGGCATCCCACGCTGAGTAAGAAAAGAAGAAAGTTGCTTACTTCCTTGAATGCTAAAGACAGATGGCAGGTGCTAGGTGACAAAATATGGCTCTGAACTATGGATAGGATGAGGGTGGCTTCTCATCCTATACCCAGGACATTATGAATATTCCTATACTCAGAGATTAGGAAGACTTAAAATACAATTTAGTTAATATGCCCTGTAAAATCCTTTCAGGTCCTGCTCAATATATTCGTTGATATAACCTCATTTTTCAGATGGGTATGTGTCACCATTCGTCACGGAGGGACATGAAAATGACGAGCTTTGACTCCAGTAGTTACAAAGATCAGAAGGCTTTCAGAAGGCTTTATTTTTCATTTTGTGCAGCCCTTTTATAACATGCTGCGCTGAAGAACCATGTAGTTGGTTAGCAAAAACAACACTTCTCTTCATTGGCTAAATAACAGAAACAACACCTGGAAGAGCAGTGACCATGAGAGTCGAGATATTATGAAAATAATATTACTATATGCAGAAAACTCTCTTTGGTAAACAGATTTTTCTCAAGCCAGAGAAATCAACAATCTGGCAAGCTGAAACATTTACAGTCTCAGAAAATCAGGCCCACAGGTATGTTTTCATATATTTGTTTATTTTTTTAATTTAATGCAACAGTTTGTTGAAAGATCAAGAGATTTTTTTTTGTTTTCTGTCTTATAATTGTAATCCATACCTTAATTATAATGTGTGTATTTTAACAAATCAATATAGTTGTAATACTAGCTTTTTTTTACTTCAGTTTCCTTTACTCTTTTTTCATTGTCACAGAAAATAAATAACAATTCTATCTGGAAACACATAGCACAATGCACTTAACTGCTATATCAAGTTCTTAAAGTAAGGCATGTGATTTCAGACACCTTTAATAGATACTCCATTTGGAGGGTTTCAGTTACATAATGAAGATTCTTTTGCTTTTACTCACACTGAAACATAATCACATCTAGAATGTGGCCATAAGAAAAGAGAATTCCATTTCAAATAGGCATTATTATTCAACCAAGGGTTTAGCTTCAGGATACTGTTGGTGTAGAAGTAGATTGTGCTCTGGGATTTAGGAGAAATGAAATATTAGTTACCTCTTCAAATTTAAAATTTGCAAGATAATTCATGATTGGAAATAATGTTTCCCAGTGGTTTAACAGGTTTCTATGTTCTGAAAGTTTCTGTGCTCAGGCTAAATCATTAAAAAAAATATCTGTGGAAAAGAAAAGATTAGTAGAGATTCTTTAGGGAGAGGCAAGACTTCATCAGCCACAGGCTCACAGAGAACATCTTCAGCAGAATGAGGCTATGGCGTGAAAGATGCAGAATAAAAGAATGATTTTTTATGCACATCATATGATGACAAAAGTCCCAAATTCACTTTTACTATCAACCAGTATGTATCCCCTAGCTCATTTATGAAAGACTTATTTATTGTCTCCTACTTGGTTAGCATCAGAGACTCTGTAAATAGTCAGTCTTCAAGTTTTATAAATTGAGGTGAAATGAAAGAAACAGGTTCCTTTATTTAAGAAGAGCTATCAGAAAGCTAGATTTATGACTGCTTCACTTTTTCAAGTTGGGTGATCATAGAACAAAGACAAAGGAATTTGATTTTTTTCTTCATCCCTGTTACATCATCTGTAAAACAAATTCCCATTGGCTTTCCTGATGGAATAACTTCTACATTATCCTCAGAAATACTGCATTCTTCTGCCTATACTTGGATTATTTTCTTCTAAAACATTATGCTTTCCATACTCCCTGAAAAGTGCTTACCGCTGAAAATATACCTGTTCAGTTGAGACATTTTAGAATGCAGTTGTGCAATCTCAGATAATTTTGTTTGATTACTCACCATTTTCAAATCGGTTTTATACAGCAAGAAAAACCATTATTTCACTAATATAATTTCAATAATAGAAGAAAGAGTTGCCAAGTGGATGATACAAGTTTAATGACTTAAAAGGTTCATTTTTTGTTTGTAGTGTGTGATAGTGTCAGATCCCCAGTAATGACAATGAACAACAGTCAAGCTTAAGACTGCCTATGAGCAGGATCAGTAGAAAAATGTGTTATCTTCTGTCTGATTATAGTACTACTTTGCATGAAGTTTTATGTAGAAAGCATTTTTGTGAGAGATGAAAGAGCACTGAAAAGGGAAAAAAAAAAAACCCAGCAATGTCTTCTATGGTATTTCTCCATTCAGTTTAAGACAAATAAGATGTAGAGACAGTAATAACAAAATTAACTTATCAACTTTAAAATCTTGGACCACACATACCAGTTGTATTAAATCTTCATAAATTCATGATCATGATGACTTACACTGGTCTCATAGCAATATAATGCCAATGGTGTATAATGGTGAATCAATATAAGCACTTATTTTACTGTAATTATTTAGAATGCCTTTTTTGTTAACAGCTTGCTTTCTTAAATTAATCTTTCATTTTAGTTGTTGTACCTATAACTAGGAAATCAGAAATCATATTTAACTTTCATTGTCATTTTCATTTTACTTCCTGTTCGGTTTCAGGGATTTGGCATCAGTTTGCTCATGCAAAGCTTGAAAGTCCATATGTCCTCACCAGTCTTCAAGGTGCAGAATCTGACACTGAGAACTGTTGCTGCTTGTTCACAGATATAGTGGTCACTATTAAAATTCAGTATGTGCAAATCAAGTAGCAAACCATGGAACTGAACGCTCAGAGTGAACCAAACACAAAACCCATAGTACCGCTCCACTAAAAAATGTGAAGGACATTAAGGGGACATGAAAGACCTGTGTCCAGATATATTTATTAAAAAGTGTGGGACAGAATTGTAGAACCAGGAAAAATAGAGGTGATGGATGGAAAGATTTCACCTTTGAGTCCTGAACCTTTTTGTAAAATTGTTTGTATCGTAATAACAACAAAAAGTTTTAACTAATGTCAGTGACCACTTTTGTTAAAAATATTTTTTTCATGTCTTGTCCCTACTAGTCCCATGCATCAAACAGACATTTCCCTCCCTCTATTCTTGCAAGTTTATTTCCCTTTGCATGGGCATTGGAGGTTTTCTCATTTTGGAGCAAGGGTCCCCCAGTGTGTCTGTAGCCCAGATCTTCATGACAGCTGCAGCACAAGTTCATGCTCTCTCCGTTACAGGAGGAGGCTGCTGAAACATGGTCTGGGAAGCCATATTTCCACTACTAACTGTTATTCCTGTGTAACAAATTTTCTGGGCCAGCATTTGACAAATAATCATAGCTGGTAGCCACAATTGCCATCTAAAGCAACCAGGCCTCAGGGAGGTGACAACCACCTATCCCTGGCAAAGGTAGTCCTTTGAAATACCTCAAGAAGCATATTCTTACAGGCTTCTGAGCCTCATTCTGAAGCAAAGCTAAGGCATTGTAGCCTCTAGCTGCTCACTCTGTCCCTCGCTGAAGGTTACAGCCAGCATTGAAAAAGCTGGAAGAACAGGAGAGAATCTACAGTCGTATTTCAACAGTTCTGTTCGCAGGATGGTTGATGAAGGCTAACATTACAGTCCAGGTATGGATTGACAACTTGAGTGGCTGAGGTACTGACTATTGGTACAAGCAATACCTTAAACCATGGCAGCTAAAACCAGAAGTGACTTGAGTTCATAAAGTTTAAAGCTATTTTGAAATTTATTATATACTATGCCCCTGAAATTTTCTTACGAAACTAGAATAATTTGAAACTAGGCATTCACACATCAGGTTTCCAAATTGAAAGGATTTCAACTTTTTAAATTTATCATCTTAGCACTGTATTACTATAAAATGGTGCTTATAAGAGAAATTGGAGAAAAGAAGAATGAGCAGTGTTCTTGAAAACATGACCTCTGAAGAAAAGATAGGATTTGAAGAAAAAAAAGACTAGAAGGGATATAAAATAGCACACTTTGATATGCAGAATGTAGTAACAAAGAGGAAAGGAATAATCTGTTCTCTGTGTCAACCTTGGACAGAACAAGAAGTAATGGTCTTAAATTAGAACAAAGGAAATTCAGATTATGTATTAGGAAAAGATTTTCCACCATAAATCACAGAAAAGGACCATCTAGCGAGACTGTGGAATTATCATTACTGTGAGTTTTTTTAGAACAGACTGGGCAGACAACTTTCAAGGGTGATTAAAGTGGAATGGAAGGAATCTTGTTCTGGGAACAAATGATAAACTTTTAAAGTTCTTGAGATTTTTTTTTTTAATGCCTGAGTGTCAAATACATCGCATAAAATTAAGCACAAATTAGCTTAACCAGTTGAATTATGTAAAAACTAGAAAAGTGCCTTCCTTTCTTCTCTTCTTTTGCCTTAAAAATAGTTTTAAACTCTTTTCTGCATTCATTGTATTGTGATGATTAACAAAAGGAAATGTCATCTCCAGTCCCCTTTTGGGTCAGGCCTTAAGCGTCCAAGGGATTTTTAAATGGTCTGTAAATAATACCTGAACAAAGCAACATGTTTCCTTATGTGGATGAGCAACCTAACATCCAGCACCTAGGATCTGATCTTTTAGTGCTGATGCTACTTAAATGAAATAATGTTGGAAATCTCAGTTTTCAGTCAGCAACCAAATGTAAGAATGTTAAATAAATTCTGGCTTACATTTTTCAGATACAGGTAGTTGTGGATAGGTAAAACCTTACAAAGGAGGAGTTGTTGCCCTTGTTAAATCATGGCTCAGGCCTGTTACTCAGGCTAAGTAGAAAAGGAATATGGGAAAGTCAATCAGCTGAATTAGAGTTAGAAAAACAAGTTATATAACCATTACACATTCACATCATGGTTTATGATGGTTGGTTAAACTACATTTGTTGTGCTTGAATGAAATGTAACTGATAATGGCCTAATTGCTTAAAAAGGCCTGGTTATTGCAATAAAGGAGCTCTCTTTTGCACCTGCCTGAGGACTCTGCATTGCTCTGCTTCATAACAGGTAATCATTAGCCTTGTGAAAATTTACTCTAAAGGTCTTTTTCTTGGTGAGACTTTGTCAGTTAATAACAATATTTTATTTCATATTGTATCTGGTAGGTGCAGTAAAGTCTAGGGCATGCCTGTGATCATCAATAAAAGCTGCCCTTCGCAAGGTATTCCAAGAGAGGCTGTCACTGTGGCAATGTTTAATACTGCACATTTCACTATGAGATTTCAGCTGAAATACCTTTACTGTAATTTAGCTCAAGTATTGTAAAATGCTAATGATTTATTAGAATAACAAACTCCACAAAAGGTCATAACAGGTAAACTCATAAAAGCAAACACATTTAAATAGAATTATAGAGTCACAGGAGCATTTATTCCAGCCCCTTTGCTCAAGACAGTCAGCTAGACCATGCAGCTGGGGACTATAATCACTTGGGTATTGAATATCTCTCAGAATCAAAGTTGCACAACTACTCTGAGCAGCTATTCCCATATTGTGTGCTGAGATACACCATAAAAAAATTTTGTCCTATGATGTCTAAGAGAGATTTTCTGTATTTCAGTTTGTGCCTCTTGCCCCTTGTCCTTTCACAGATTGATACGGATAGGAGTTTGGATCTGTCTTCCTTATTCCCACTCATCAGGACCTCATATTGATAAGATCCCCCCTGTGCTTTCCTTTTCCACAAAGTCCCAGATCTGGGTTCCTGGCAAGCAGGAAACCTTCCTAAGCAGATCAGACTGCCAGCTGGAAGCCTTAGTACCTTGCAGCAGGGAGTCTCCCTCCGCTATCACTCACTGATTGCTTGAGGTGCTGCTGCACAGCTCAAGCTCAGTCAGGCTGGTTGCTCCAACAAAAGGGAAAGCTATCAATTCTCAAGCACTAGGAATTGATATTTCACATAGAGTAGCCTGTGCTGTATTATGTCTTTCCAGTATATTTTCAGCATATTTTCAATTACAAGAGGATTTTTTCCCTCATCTTGCTATTTAAACTGAATACAACTTAAAAGATAGTACTGAAAAAAGACATAGTTGACTAACACTGTTGCACACATTTATTATTTGTACAAAAGGAAGAAAAATATTTTTAAGGGTTTGAGATACTTTTGCAGTAACTGAAAGGTAGGCTTTTGAATAAGACAAATTTCCTTTCTCACTTATTTCACAATTATGATGATATTCTGGGAGCACTGCAGGGTTGTGCTTGGGAAAAAAAAAGTGAACTGGAGAATATGAGGGCCAAGCAAGGGAAACAACTATTCAACCATGTCAAAGATATGAATACTCTGGCAATATGGAAGAAAACTAAGCATCACTAAATATTAAATAGAGGGAAATGAAACTAAAAACAGATTGTCAAACCCTGAAATAAAGTAAACAAAAATTGTTCAGTGTTGTTGCATTGAAGTTCTCTGTGAGTCTAATTCCAGCTCTGTTAAAAGGTCAATAGGATTTGTATGTCTTCAGAACTCTCCCTTGGCTTGTCAGAGCCACACAGAATTTCCAAGCGTCATAATCACATTCAAAATCACCATGCAGATTCTACAGATCTACTAAACACATCTAACAAAAATATGTCTATACTGGGTGTGTACTTTTGGATACTACCTAACCTCTAAGTCTGCCTAAAACCAACCACAGCTCTTTTGTCCTGCTGTGTTCTCAAAGTATACTGCTTCCATAACAATGATTTGATGTTTGCCTGGAAAGCAGGCAACAAAAGTTAAAGTCTTCTTGAGCTATGCAGAGTTGGGTTTGGATTTTTGTTTGTTTGCATGTTTTGCTGGTTTGATTTTTTTTCACTTGTTTGTTTAAAAACAGCCTAAACAGTAGCTTGCATTTTTTGTTATCACAGTCCAGATATCACATTAGAGAGGTTTGTTTCAGAGATGAGCTAAAAACACATATAACAGCAGTTGCTAGACCCTGCAGCAGCGGGGCTGCTGCCAGCAGCAGGAATTGCTGCAGACTGGTTTGGGAAACAAAGGGCAAACAGGAGAGCCAGCTTGGGAATTCAGATGACTGATAGGGATAACTAACTCAGCCTAAGGACAGAAGCTGAGTGCCAGAGGAATTTTCAGCTGCTGATTTTGACCCGGAAGACAAGTCTCTCCAATCTAGATTGTCCTTTTCCTTTCACAGTCCAGTTTCTGGATAATTTAAGCAACTTCCCACTCAGATCCTCTGCAAGCTAATGAAAAGTTTTTCCTCTACTGTCTGCATAAGGAAGATGGAAATACGATGAAAAATCCCCCTGAATGTCAAGGTGTGTACAGAGTCTGCATTTCACTGCTTATCTGAGTGATGCACAGACATTTATGGCCTTAAGGGCTGTTGAATTTAGTACATTTTGTATTTTCACCTTCATTCTTAAATACTTCCCACGGAAAAATCTGTCTCTTGCCTTCTCCCCTCAACTCCACTATGCATTTTGATGCCATTACTAGCTGCACATGCAGATGCCACAATTTTTGTTTTCTCATTAGTGGCATTGAAAGTGCAAATGGTTTCTGTAACCAGTACATCAGAACACAGCTGCTTCTCCTGGAAACATCTGTGGGCAGGTAAGGGCAAGTGTAAAGCTGCCCACGGGCTAATGGGAGATGGACTATGGACTTCTAGTCCTGATAAAATTTTCTACACAGCACATTCAGCCTTAGATCGCCATTTGGATTTGCTGTGGTATAAACAATAGGTAGAAAATCAAAGATAAAAAATATATCAATTAAATGGATCAACATGACTTTGGTGTGAAATACAGCAAAGACTCTATATAACTGAGTTACTATGATATTATCTCATTGCTCCTTAACAGTATCTTAGTATTATTTTTTTGTTTTCAGACACCTGTAATTCAGACACAGTAATGTTCGCTAACCATAAGGAAAAAATATAATACAAATTATTTTTTTGTCTAAAAAGCAACTATTATACATAAGCAATCATCTAAAAAACGTCACAAGGAATGTAGTGTATGGATTTAATATGTCTATATGACAGCACAATGACATGCTAGACTATAATGGTTCTGTGGTAAATAATACAAATCAAAACTAGATTTAAAAAACGTGTCTTTCTCAGTTCACTAAGTATTTAGAATCATCTCATCTCTCATTTAGTTCCATCAATAGTATTTTTCCTTCTTTTGAATTCAGCACTCAAAAGCAGGAAAATCCAGAATAATTTCACGGTAAAACAATATTAGAAGCTATCATTAAAATTACATCAATCTAGTTATACTGTTCTCATGTAATGTATATTGTTCTCATGTAATGCAATGTAATTTTAAACATAAAAATTCACCAAGAAGTCTAGCATAACATTTGTTTTTATATTTTTCTTTGTAATAGATAGCAGCCTTAAAGCACTAGGTGTTGCATTTCATTCACAAGAATGAAACCATTTTGTGTGCCCCTGCTTTCGCATTTCAGTCCAGTGGTAAAGAATGATGTTTGACGGTGTCTAAATTTTGGGGTGTTTTACATTTATATGACCAAACATCTGTTTTATTATTGACTTTGCTTCTCAAATACTATTTAAAAATGTTTTCCTTGCCAACAAGGAAAATGAGTCTTTTAAGAAACAGGCTTATCTCTTTTTAGTACCATATTTGTGATTCCAGTGAGACCAGCTCTGTTGGTTGGATTGACTTTAGCTACTTATAGGCACTGAGACAAAAAAAAAAAAAAAAAAAAAAAAAAAAAAAAAAAAAAAAAAAAAAAAAAAAAAAAAAAAAAATTAAAGTCATAGCAGACACGGAAAATTTTGAAAATGTTTCATAAATAGTTGTGGCCATTGACTTATTTCACTCTCAAATGTGAGGTGCTATTTCTACACCTACATATTTACAGCTGATGGGGTTCATCCTGCCTATATTTCTGCTCAGCTGTACATGTTGGTATGTCCCATAACACTGCAATGTGACATCTCAGGAAAGAGTTATTTTTTCTGTCAGGTCTCCTTTCCAAATGAAGGATAATGTTCATTTTTTCAGGCAGCATAAACGGAATAAGCCTGACTGAAGTGTAAGTGCAGCTGTACCTGAAGAGATGTAGCCTGACCATCCCAAAACTCCCAGAAGAGAGCACCACTCGAGCACGAAGGGAGACGTGACTGGGGCATTGTCTAGTTGCATGGGCTAAGTCAAAGATGCCAAGAACTGCCAGCTTCAGGAGCCCCAGTCCCTGAGGATCCTTTCTAGTGGCCACCCAGGTAGCTAGGTCTGTCAAAAGTAGACCACTGTAAGTGACAGAAGTCTGGTAGAGATAGACATGAAGAAGTTTGGCACAGGAATAGCTTCAGTCTTCCAACACACAATTTCTAACATGCAGCATGGTGCCATGTATATATATATATCTGTGTGTGTGTGCAAATATGCATACTTAAAAAAATTATTGATACATATACAAATCATACATGAACATAAAGGCATGCTCATGCATCTAAGATCTATGTATGCAAGCCAGGCATTGAATATTTTTAAATAACCTCCCTGTGGAAGAAATCAAGACAAGTTTTCATGTGCTAAAATATAGCATGTGTACACTGACCTCTGTTTATACAGAGAATTTGTCTTTTTAAAGGTAGAATGTAAAAATCTTGGTATAAGTACATCAAGGATGACATTTTCTTTTCCAATTTTTATAGCTTTTACTATTTTGTCATTTTTCTGTTTCCTTTGAGATTTGAAAAACAGAAAATCCACAACAAATAATTCTATTTCCTGAATATGAAATGATCATTCTTTCTCTTATACTCTATAAATACATTTACTTTTACTTTTTAAAAAGTTTTCCCAGTTTCCCTCCCCTCCCCTTTTATACGGCTTTTATAAAATGAATCATCATAATATGTATATGAAAATCGTCTTGCATAATTTTTTATTACCATGAAACTGCATGGAAAAATACATTAGACATTACAGGTAACAGAGATTGAGCTTGAATTTAAAAATTTATGAAGAAAACTGAATCAGAGAAGTGTAAATGGAAGAGAAGATATTAATGTGTAAAAGTCAAGGCAACATTTTTTCTTGAGGACTCTCAGTTTAAAAGCACATACATGCACACAGGAAAAAGAACCATTGATAAAAAGTGTTTTTTTCTTATTTTCTCTCACTTTGCCAAGACAATTGCAGAGGTAGTTTAGTGAGACTCAATAAGACTGTTATTAGATTTAAAAATGATCAAAATAGAATTATGGAAGTATATATATTAGCTTCACCATGGTCAGCTCCATCTGTAATGATTGGTGCTAGGGGTTTTTTGCACCTTTCTCTGGGGACCAGTCACTGACCAGAGTCAAAGGAAAGATCCTGGATGTCCTACTATCTGACTGACATGAACCTAAATGACAATTTACTGGCTCTGAACATCAATGAACAGGAAAGATCATGATTGTGATGGATAGAAAAAAGTATGGCTTGACTAAAAGTATTTAAAATACAAGCTGGTGTGCAGAAATTCTATGCACAGCTAGGTAGAGCATTCTAATTTGATCCTGCTAGCAGCTAAAGGCAGTGGCTCATTCAAGTGCACTTGAGAAATACATTTAGAAAAAATTGAGAGCAGAAGAATACATGAAGCCACTTACATACTGAACAGGTTTAGAAGGTTCCCATAAAGTATTAACTCCTGCAGCCAACAGTTCAGACTCACACGACACGTAATCAGCACACTGCTCTCTCTTGCAGAAGCTAATCTACTCACCTTTCTGGATCATGCTTGACAACACATCTTCTGTCTGTAGCCTGCTGTTAGTTCTGTTCATTCTTCACTACAGCTTTTCGCACTTCTGCAAAACTGACCTGCTTAAAATAGCTTTTTCCAGCAGGAAAAGACTTGTTACTGTCTTGCTACTGTCAAAAATTTAATCAAATAATTTTAACTCAGTTTTTCTCTTGGCCAAATATGTTTCTGATCTTACAAGATTTCACTGAGTGGTTCTTGAAAAAACAGTTAGCATATACTGATGTGCTAAAATGAAAATATCTTTCTGCATAAGGGGAGTGTTCACACTGACAAAGAGATTAAAATAGGTAACCGCACACTCTTTGGATTACTGTTATATAAGATTGTTGTTCCATTAATCAGTTCACAAATTTTAGTAAAAGGCTTGTGGACCCAATTAAAAATAGATGAAGCCTTTTGGACAGACCTTTCAACAATAGCTTTTTAGTCAGAGAATGGCAATTCCCAAGGGGTGACTTTAATCACCTGACAGTGATGTACTGTATCATGTTTAGTTGTTTACTTATCTATTTCTGAAACTGATGGATCAGATACAGGAGCTTGTTTATCATGTTCAATTCCTTGTTTATTTGATTCAGGAAAAGTTTTATCAGATTTAACATGCTATGTATTTATCAGGTGATATGTGCATTTAATGTGCAATGCAATAGATAACGATAGTGCTGTAAGGACAGGAAATCTGTCAGTGTTTCTATTATAAACCCCATTTCTCAGGGTTTATCACTGAGCCACAGCTTACTGTTTGTCAGCTTAGATTCACTTTTTAAAATATAATCATGTTTATATTGATACAACTCTTTTATATTGCTAGAGCTGGTCTGAGGTATGCCTATTGTTTTAGAGGCTTTGCACTTAATACATAAAAAATTACTTACAAAGGTGAGCAGAAGTGTTTTGTTCTGTGTTTTTCTGCACTGAACTAGTGTTATTATAAATGGGTATTATGTCTATTTCTCATTTGATAGATCTCAATTTCTTTGTTAATGGGCAAGAGACCTCTCTTAACCTAAATATAAATTAACAAATAGCTTTTGAGATATTTCATGCTTCTAGAATATGCTGAGGCTTGAAAAATAATAATGATAAAATTGTGCTGTATTTAAATTAGGTGAATAGGTTTGTTCCACCAAAATCTCTGCTTAGGTAATGGTAATCTCCCTCTGCTTGGAAGATGACTGTTGGAAAATTGTTATGGTGAAGGAAAGGTGTTTGTGTTTTCTTCTGTTTGCCCTGCATTCCCACATGTCATGTGCCTGCTTGTGAGTGCTTTCTTCGTCTTCTAGAAGCTACTGTTCCCAAATATTTGAACCCTGCTCTAGTAGAAACATAAATTTCTGCAGAAGCTGTTCTCTAGAGCAACCTCTAACAGGTGTCCAAAGACACCAGTGCCTTAGGTGTGAGTCCTTGTAAGACTGGTCATTATAGCCAGGGTCATGCAGAAGCAGGTGCATCCTTGACTCACACCAGCGTGGGGTTCAGCATGCTGTACTGATGATGGCAAATTTTTATCTGTAAGTCAGCTATGGTTTTTATACATATGTATTTATATAACAGGATTCAAAATGGTATATATGCCTTGAAGAGTTTGAAAGAACATATTGTATGTATATATGTGTATACGTATATATTTACGAAATGTTAGAATATTCCCAAATCTCTCTGGATGAAATGCCAGCCTCTCTGGATGAAATGCCAGCTGGCAATTAGCCCACAGAACTGCTCACTCACTCTCCTCCAGTGGGTTGGGGTAGAGGATCAGAAGAGTAAAAGTGAGAAAAGTTGTGAGTTGAGATAAAGACAGTTAATAGGTAAACCTATCAGCATTAAATTAAATTAAATTAAAGAAGGGGCCATCATGCTGCTTTTTGTGCTGAATAATGATGAAACCAGTCTGACTCATTAGTCCCAAAGTGAAACATCCTAACATTGGTACAATATTTGCATAAAGGAAAACACAAGTGATACTATTGATAACTTATCCAAAGTTTCTGAGCTGACACAGCTGGCCTGGGGATATTTGACTGACAGTCAACCACTTTACACTAAAATATAAAAACCCAGTCCCAAATTTTAAAAGCAGGGTCTTCTGACATAAGCCTTCTTGATCTGTATGTATAGAGATTCCTCCCTTGAGTGGAGTCATTCCTCATGGTAACTCCTCTTACACCTGGAAGCTGAGAGAAAGATTAGCCATTGTCATGGGTGAGTAGCATCAATCTCTAGTTGATAATTGTTTTGCTAACTTTAATACAATTGCTTTAATATAATTGTTTTGTTACTGCTTCAAAATAGTGCACTAATTGTAATAGTTCTTAGAGCTCCTATACTGTGTAGTAAATATTTCTGATTAAAATCTTTTTGTCTAACCATTATCATAATAAATCATATATATTTATATAAATATTTCTGCTTTGTCATTCTTAAAAGTTGTGTACAGGTTCAATTATACCTGTAAAATCCTTTAGATATAAACAGTTGACAAAGTTTCTGAGAAGGAGTTTAGAAAGCAAGTGGGTCCTTTCCATATCTTGTGACTTAATAGAAATGTTGGAAATTATATAACTTTCCTAACTAATTTTTAATTAGTTTCTTTAATTAAATGTAAGCAGTGCCCACTTTTAGCCAGCACTTTTTAAAGCTTCTTCATGGACTTTTTTGTTACTTTGTTAAAACTAACCCTGACAAGCTTCAATAAACAAAGCCAAAGGCATGTGAAGATTGTAAATCCGGGATCTTAAATTTATGACCCTTCAAGACTGTTGGAGTAACCAGAAGATACAGAGGAGATTAAGGCCTGGAAAGCTGGAGACTCACATCTGAGAAAAAGATAAAAAAAGGACTAAAGAACATGGATCAAATTAACATCAAGTGTGAAACATCAATAACCAATAGAGAGGAGAATACTAGTGAATGAAAAGGATTATGTAATTTAGGATTATGTAACTTGAACATTAATTTCTTTGTTTGCTAAAAGTTTATAAATAATTGAAAAAATTTTGCATCCATGTTTGCGGCAGCTGGAACTTTTTCAGCCACACAGACTCACTACTTTGCCAAGAATACAGTAATGCCTCACTCACTAACATTAGAATGATTGTGTTAGGGAAACTTGTTTATCCTGACAATTTAGGTTTTTGGCAAGAGGAGGGCTTTACCCTCTTTCTTTAAGTGTGTCTGAAACTCCCATTCTGCCTCTAACACCACTGAGCTTTATATGTCACCATATAGTCTTGGATCATTTGGGGTCAGGTGTCCCAGCTGTGTCCCCTCCCACTCCTTGTGCACCCCGAGCCTTCTAACTGTTGGGGTGCAGAGTAGAAAATGCTTGACTCTGTGTAAACACTGTTCAGCAATAACAGAAGCATCTCTCTGTTTTCAACACTGTTTCCAGCACAAATCTAAAACATAACCCCATTCTAACAATTGTGAAGAAAATTATCTCTACTGCAGTTAAACCCAGCACATTTACAAGGCTATAGCATTCACAGAAGAGAGAGTAGTGTTGCAGCCTAACTTTTACTTCTGAACTGCCGAGTGTTTTTTTTTTAATAAATTTATAAATTGATAAACAGCTTAGTTACAGGACTGGTTTTCAAGTTTATAAAAGATAGCTCACATAATAGACCAGGCATTTCCATAATTCAGGAGTGTTTATATTCTGGACTCATTTTGTCAGCCAGACCTTTGATATTTTACTTCATCTCAATTTTATGGAAGTAAAAGTCAAGTTGACATCAACTTTCCATCTGTGATGGGCATCAACAAAGTTTTGAAACTTGGCTGAGGTAACCTGTAGCCTTTGTAGTGTAGGTTTACACCACCAAACTCACAAATCTGTGCACAACTATGCTATAGTCAGCTGTCTACTGTACAGCTGGGGTTTCTACCACATGGATAGTGCTCCAGGGCCATGATAACCTTGAATTTTATGCTTACAAGAATCTTGTGAGGAAGTAATTTTTGGGAGTTTGTTTGGCAGTTTGATGAGGATTTATTGTTGCTTCAATGTTGTTGTCATCTGTTTTAATTTACAGATCTCCTTTTCACAATGCGAAAAACCAGAAAAACTGCCTCTTTTATAGATTAAGTTTAAAAATGTGCATCTTTTAACCTTATTGACGCATATAAAGTCAACATTTTAAAAATGAGTTATCATTCAAAGGCCCTTTTTCTTCATCAGATATAAACGGACACTTTCCTTTAAAATTCAGTGAGACCAGGATTTAACCCTAGGGGTTTGCCCACGTTCAGAAACAAAGTGGTATTTAGTGCAAGTCTTGTTCTGACATCTTTATCACAAAACCATCCTTGCAAAGTCTTTCTGTTTGGTTCTCCTTTACTGTGTCATATGACAGCTTGTGCCTTTGAGAATCTTCCCATTGTAATATGCCAGCCTTACTGGCAAGGTATGAATTACTCTACAAATTTTATTGCAGGGAAGAATCAGGCCACTTAAGCGAAAGTTATTGATAACCTTTAATCTGTTTTCTCTAAGTGGAAGGCTTTGCCTTAACTTCAATGTTCTGTTGATGGCTCTTTTTTGCAGTTAATGTTCATGACATTTCAAACAATGTTCTAAACATTTATTGTGAGCAAAACATCCCTTCAGAATTCTCAGCAAACTAGCATCCATATAGTATATTTAATATTTTATGTTAATATTTGAGTTAGTGTTATAATGTCAGCAGGAGCTCTGAGGCTGGTATGATGGAAATCAAAAACTGCTTTCAACACTGCATTCCTGCTCTCTCTTGAGTAGTTCATGACAAATGCAAATGCTAATCTAACTCTACTGGTATGAAAAATGCCCTCAAAACAAACCGTGATACAGAAGTCATTTGAAAAAAATTAAGAGTCTTGAGTATTTAAATTAGAAGCAGAAGTACTTACTCATGAATAATGACATTTCAAAAGAAGGTAGAGTACCTTATGTCTTTGTAGTCATTGGATGTCAGAAAATAAACTAATAAACAAAAAATTATGTTTCTGATGCTAGTTTAATCAGTTATTAGTTGGAACATTGTGAAAATATTTTTCATTAAATGGAAAATGTGATTGGAATGGAAATCAGAGTCCTTGCTCTGGGAAAAAAAATTAAAAAGGAATGCTAAGTCAGTGCAAAAACTTTGCTTCTTTGTGACAGGAAACGCAATCTTTAAAAGAGGTTTACAATGGGGATGTTTTTTGTTATCTTCACAAGAATCCAGTTAGCAGATAGGAAACAGAGTGCTTTGATAGTCTCAGTCTTCCTTACTGAAAACTTTAAACTTAAATTTTTCA
>WEIU01010359.1:1021-11924 GCA_013389925.1 Aegithalos caudatus
AAAAAATCATATTCCTAGGTTTGCATATCATTCTATGCCTTAAGAAGTCATTGGTTATGCCATATCTATTTGTCAGAGAAAGTTCTAGAAAATATGGCATCTTGGAAAATCTTTCTAAAGCATTGTTCAACAGGGTATGTTTGCACATGATACAAATATGATTCCATGCTTAGACACTATGCTACGTCAGAACTTGCCATTTTCTTTCTGTTTTGACCCAATAAGGTAAGAAACTAGATACAGAAATTCTCTTGAGACTGAATCTACTCTGTTCAGCTTTTATGCCATAAAGCCTTTTAACTTCACTTTAGCAAAATTGAGAAGGTGGCAAGTCAGATGTTTGAATAGTTCTCTTGATTTTGCTTAGTATTTCTACTTAAATAAGAAAGTGGCTAATAGTTTTAAATAAAAATGTGGCTAGGGTTGTACTCAATGATCTTAAAAGTCTTTTGCAACCTAAATTATTCTGTAATTCTAATGAAAAGACCACAGATTTGTATACTTACATTTCTTATGTATCAGCTTGCATTCTTAGAGTTGTTATGACAGGCCAAAGTTATGGGTAATATTAACATTGGTGAAGTCATACTTCCAGAGTAAAAGACAAATCCTTATTAAGCCCAGGAAGAAAACTTTTATCAGCTTTAGTAGAAGTCGTATCAAGTCCCTTATTAGTGTAAAATATTTCTGAAAAACACTATGGTGAAAAGGGAGAAAGTTCTTGCCAATATCAAATACAGTCTAAAAAGAAAATCATTGAGAGTGACATGTATTTGTTTGTTAATAGCAATAAACACTTATAATAAGATGATAACAACAATCAGAAAGCACATTTTAAGAAAATGCAAAAGGAACAAGAATTAACAATCTCTTGAAGTGACATCTTATGCCTTTCTCCTCCCTATAAAGTCATACAAGATAGACAATTCATTCTTAAATCAATATGCAGTAAATTCTCGAGTATGATTCTCCTCCAGAGGTAGCTATAGATTAAACAACAACCTATCTTTGGTCTATCTTTGATAATATTCACAATGACACTACTGAGAAATTCACTGATTTCTATACACATCAAGTTGTTTGGGGCTTTGTTACTAAATTATGTTCATTTTATAGAATATATAACTTACTGAATATTTATCTTTCAGCCACGTAATGGAAGGAGATCAGTGGATTTTCGCTAAGGAGGTATTTATTTAATGCCTTTAATCATGATCTACGTGCAAATGACTTAATTTTTAGCCAAATAGACCATGATATTTTTGTTGAGGGGTTGTCTCTAAAGGCCGTTAACTGTGTAATTGGCTTAGGTTTCCACCCACAAACTTCTCCCAGTGTGTTAAATACACTTATCTTCAGATGAAATGAACAGAAACTGTAGGTATTCAGTCCCCAGAACAGAGAGCACAGATGTGTTTCAGGAAGCAAGAAATGGAAAATATTCCACATTTGTAAACAAATTGGAAAGTACTGATGATGATAAGTAAATCTAAGAAAGAACTGAGTCAACCACCTGTCAGATGAACGCTGAGAAAAAAACTGACATCCTGAAGGTAATTCCCTAATCTTATGAAGATAAAAATCTCACACTGAAACCGAGTGCAAACGTAAGGATTTAATTTCAGTGCCTGCAACTATTTGGAGAGATGTAAAAATGTAGACCAAAACTATAATGCTCTCTTATCTAATGTATTTTATACTGCCATCATTTTTAAATGTTGTATCCAGCTTAGTGTTATATCAACAGCTAATCCTATATTTTATTTTTCAGCATTATAGATTCCTGACTTAGAACTAGAACTGCAGGACTGCCAAGTACATGGACCTACTGTTTTCCTTACAGTAATTATTCATTATTAATGTACAATTATAAATCACTCAAATGTAAATATTCTTAAACCAGATTCTGTTAAGAAGGTCTTTGCTATCTTGATTATATTAAAAGCATATTAAAATTATTTGTTTCCTAGTGTTATGATGTTTACAACCACATATAATTCAACTGTAGAGTCAGTGTTTGCATGCAACATTGTCTCTAACAACCCTGTTAAGAAAATTTTCCCTTCTAAATAAAGGCCCTCAGACAGAGAGTTGTTTTAATGTTTGCAATCAACACTACTGTGTTTTTTCCAGAGTACATTGTTATTTGTGTATTTAACCATCTGAAGAAAAAAGAGAATCCCTTTTCCCTCAATAAAAGTAACCTGAACCAGTTGCATGTTTTGAAGAAATATCATGGCTTTAATTCAACTAAAATATAATGGCATCCTTTTTTAGCTATTAGGAGCACAGATGCACTATGGTTCCCATTTAGAAGATTTAATTGCAACTGGGATCACAGTTCACTTGAAAACTCAAGTGCTTTTGATGGACACTGAGAGGAACTGTACTCAAAAGCACAAGTTAGCCTTACAATCTTCCCACCTTCTCTCTCTAAGTTTATTTTCACACCAAAATTGTGTCAATGTTATTGAGGTTGTCATTATATTGAAAGTAACAAATCACTCAGAACTAAATGATCTTTAGGTCTCTTCCAACCCAAACCATTCGGCACTTCTGTGATTCAGTTTAGAAGTGAGCTAAAGTTTTTGACATTGTATTGGCTGGTCATGGTTTGAATTGGCCTCAGCATTACTACTCCTGCTTCTGCACTTTTGGACAAGCAATGAAACTTCAGAAGGCAGCTGGAAAAATTAAGGTCTCAGAGGAAGCCAAATTGAGAAGACCTTTTTCTCTTCTTGCCCCCTCATTTTTGCTCTGCATTTTAATAATTAAGAGTTCTTATAACAAAATTTGTTCAATATTTAAGGTTTAATTTTAATTATTTTCATTTGGTTATTTTAAAAAGGATTCTGAATTAAACATAATGCAGAGAGCAACAAGCAGTATGACATCTAACATGCACAGACAACTAACTTACATCATTTCATAAAGGAGACAGTCAGTGTAAGGAAGATTACCATTCTGAATTATTGGTAGCAATCCACTCCCGTATTTCTGTATTTTCCTATATAGTTATAATTAAATAAAGTAATTTTTCCCCCTCTCTCTTACCCAGAGTTATGGCAAAGTTAACTAATTTCTGAAATAAATACATATTTTTCTTTCATTAGTTCCACATCTTTTTATTACTTTTCATATATTTAAAATGTTTGGTGACTCTTGAAAACAAAAGGTGGGTTTCTTTTGTCTGTTTGTTTTGGTTTTGGTTTTTTTGTGTTTCTAGTAAAACCATGTGAATGAAGAACCAAAGGAAGCTGAAGGTGGCTCTGATGAGACTGATAGGAAAGCTATTGCTATGTACAGGTGTAGTAAGAGATATCTATCCAGATTAGCAGTGCACATGTCACTATTGTACATTTACATGATCCTAAAATATAAACTCAGAATCTTTTGAATAGTAATGTCTGCTGAGTTACACAACCACCTCTTTCCACTTCCTTCTCTTTTAACATCAGATAGCACCCATATTACTGTTCTACTTCTTCCTGATTGCCAGTGGCACAGAGAAACCATATTTTACACCATATTTTCCTTTGATGTTCTGTTAGAACAAAATTATTTATTCTGAAAGCTGGATATTTAAAAGAAAGTGTTGAACGGGCCACAGTGGGAACCACTGTTACACATTCTCAGTTGTGCTGAAGATACATTGGGCCACCTCACTCTGCCACACCAAAGACAACTCTGCCACACTAAAAACACTTTCTGCTAGTCTTTAGGACTTTGTGCAATGATGACAAATGTTCAAAGAAAGAAGTTCTGAATCCCATTTTATCTCTTCTGTTTTGGATAGTTTTCTGTGCATTTCAAGCCAGAAAGAATGGACAGTCAGTAGTGGGTATCACTTTTCTCTCATGTACACAAGAAAAATATGAAAAAAAGATCTTGTCATACATGGCTCCAGTTTTGTGATAGATAATGTTTTGTGTATGGTGCCACCTATGTGATGGTGGCATGCCATTAAAGAAGAAAAACTGTATTCTAGTGCTGGAATCCAACTGTTCAGAATTTTTAATTGGTTGAGTAATTAATTTCACTATTATGAGCAAAATACATTTGTTCTAGCACAGTACTCATTTCTGGTACAATATGGCTGCTAAATATATTACTGTAATAAAAATGTAATTTATTATGAATTGCTATAGTAATTACTATAGTTTCACTATGTCATACATTAAAATTTCTGTGCTGTAATGGTGGTAGCTGCAGAGTCACAGAATCACAGGTCAGGCTGGGAGGGACAATGGTTGCTCATCAGGTTAACACCCCTGTTCCAGCAAGGTCAGTCCAGAGCACAGGGCACAGGATTGCATCCAGACAGTTCTTGACTATCTGCGCAGAGGAAGAGTCCACAACCCCTCTGGACAACCTGTTCCAGTGCATGGTCACCTACATAATAAGGAACATCTATCTCATATTCACGTGGAACTTCCTGTGCATCAGTTTCTGCCCATTGTCTCTCCTGCTATTGCTTGGCACCCCTGAGAAGAACTTGTCTTGGCTCCATCCTGACACCCTCCCTGCAGATACTTATAGACATTGATGAGGTCCAGTCAACAGGTCCCCTCTCAGCTTTCTCCTCTTGAACAGGCCCATTCCCTCTGCCTTTCCTCATAAGAGAGATGCTCCAGTCAATAAACTTGTGTTTTAAAATTCAATAAACTTGTGGTCGCCAATAAACAGCTATTATGTTTGGTTTGCCACTTATTCAATGTAGATTTCAATGGCTATTCTATTTCTTACTTCAGGAAAATGTTAATTTGAAGTTTATATTGAAGGGAGGCTTGGAGGACACAAAATCAATGTCTGTAAATGGAGGGTATAAAGCAAACAGCCAAGGTGTTTCCAGTGGTGCCCCATGACAGGACCAGAAGACGTGGGCACAAACTAAAACATTGGAGGTTCCCTATGAATATCAGGAAACACTTCTTTTACTGTGAGGGTGACCAGCTAAAATGTTGCATAGTCTTCTTGGTGGTGTTCAGAAGCTGTCTGCACGTGACTGTGGACAGCCTGCCCAAGGCTGATGCTATTTGAGCTGGAGGGTTGAATCAGGTGACCTCCCTTCCAAGCCAAGCCATGCTGCAGTTCTGGAATTCTTTGATACACAGCTCACTGTTCTTAGGCTTAACTATGACACAATCAATCTTATTCAACTATTTATTAGTACTGCACCAACCATTTTACTTACAGTACCATACAGAGTCAATGTGTTTATGAATTTGGGTTCAGAAAACCTTGGCACCTTATATCAATTTCAGCAATTGTTTCTATGCTGGACATTCACATGTATATTTTTGTACATATTTTACAAGGTACTCTTTCGAGTTCTGTCCAGCACTGTATTGTAACTAAGAAAAATTAGGCATGCAGTTTACACAAAATAAAAAAGTTAATGTGATCAAAACATTTCCCCTGTCTAGATTCTACCTGTACTTACTGCTGTTGATTTATTAAAATGACTAAAATAATTCTAGGACCAACACAGTGTATCTAGTAATGTACTCTCAGAGAAAGAAAATAATTCACATAAATATGTGGAAATTGTGAACCAACCAAAACCATATTGTATAGTTGCTAGAGTATAAAAAACTGCACATTTAATATTTCATTTTTTGTGTGTGAAAAGCAATTCCACAGTGGCTTTCAGTTAGTGTAATTAATAGCTGCATTTAATTCAACAAATTTCAGTAAAGCATTTTCCTTTTCTACCTTGGAAGTATTTTTATAGATGAAGACTGCCATCTACTGATTTTACATTTCAATTTTAATTAATTATTTTTAAACTGTCTGGTAAATACTAGTATAAGTATTGTAATTCTTCCTTAAACTAATCTCATATTCAGAATCACAGAAATATTTAGTACCTGCTCTGATGTTTTCTTGCTTCATCTCAAATGATAAATGCTTGTGTAATTTGTTTGTTACTCAAGTTTCCCAAATCTGATACTGATGAATTAAGAAAATTAATTTTAATGTTATACTTTTGAATAAAGATTGGCATAGAAACCTTTCTAGCTCTAAAATTTTAAGACCGCAAGCTGAAGAGTTACTCAAATAATTTAAGTAATTGAGATGCACTAGATATTATTTTAAAATGCATGTAAAACATTCCAAAGATGCTCATTATTATTTTTACTTTCTAATCAGGCAGCAACACTTGCAGGAATAGAAATGTCTTCAGAGGAAGCAAAAGCATGTGAAGCTAAGAGGAAGTTGTGGAAAGCAGTATGCAAAAGAAGTTTACAAATGCTCCAGAGGATGTTTGAGCTGTAATTCATCTTTATTGGTCAAGGTGATTACATTCTTGCATAAGAAGTATGATACTTCAATACAAAGAATTAAAAAAAAAACCAAAAAAACAAACAAACAAAAAAAACAAATAAAAAAAAACACTAGAAAAATTAAATACAAGAGGCTAATGAAATAGCAATTTTTTGGAAGCAATGGAATCATAGAGCATCTGACCTACTTGATTTGTTAATTCACTTTGTGAGAGTTAATCGTTCACTTTTTTTCAAATACGTGAAAGGTTTATTTCGCTATGCATGCTTATCACCACGTACATAACTTTACTGAGATCTCTGAGTATCACTAAGAAAGTGGTGTCCACTGTGCAGTTTCTTTTCTCAGTGGGAGTGGTCTAACAGGATTATTCTACCTTTATTTCCCCTTTGACTTGAACAAATCAAAAGCCCATCAGGAAAAATCTCAGTTATGCAAACTGAGGAAAGCTGGGGGACTTGTTAGTTTATTAATTGCCCTGTAAATTCTCTAATGGTAACAGAAGTTGTGACAGGATGCAGCAGAAATGTCAATGGACTCCCATGATTAGTTCTGTGTATGTTAGCAACTTTATTAGATGTTTTTGAAAAGCACTGTGAATTAGTACAGAATGTTTAATAATTTTTTAGACTCAGACCAGTTTTCCCTTCTTTTTAAGTTTTTTGGGAGGGAGTTTCTTCCAAATTGTCAGGAATCAAGTATGTTTTTCCAGGAGTTAAAGGAATAGGATGACCAAATAAAATTGTTAGAATTACAGTAATTTAAATTTCAATATCTGAAGAAAGAAAATAGCAGCCTTTCTTTACTTTCATTTGATTTGTATAACGGAGAACCAATTCTGCAATTTACTGTTGCATAAATAAGAACCACAGAGGACACTTGTAATTCCTCGGGAATGAGTATGGGTATCCCCAGTCTCTCATCACTGTTAACAAAACTGGCTCACCTGCCTTTGACCTCCAGGGTCCACTGGCCACAGCTGCTGATTTAATTTCAATCAGATACAAAAGATCCTAATTGCCCAAAGATTAATGGGCTGGAGGGGAACAAGAAATACCCTGTTGCTTTTGGTGTTTTTTTGTGTCTGTGTTGTCTTCATTGATTGGTTGGTTCTTGGGGTTTATCTAGTGATTGTATTTTAAATTGTAACTATGAAAATAATGAACATGCTAAGGCATGGTAAAAATAAAACTATACAAAGGTTTCTCTGATGTTACTTAAGGAATGGAGAAATATTTAAATGTTAAACTGAAATCTAGTTTAAATAAATGAAAGTAAAATGTATGTTACAGATTTAAAAAATCTCATTTAAACTCTACAATGGACAAAATCAGTTTTGAAAACTTAGTGAGGAATGAAACTCAGGCACAGTGCTTGAAGTGTCTGGTACCTTTACTAAGAGATTTTGAGGACTGTGACTATGTATTTTTACTTCAACAGCTCTTTAGATTACAATGATCTTGGAAGAAATGAAATAAAATTTGTCCTGCAATTCCTATAACAAATTAAAGTAGAAGCAGACTATAGGAAAAGGTACATGTATTCTTTAAATGTTATTTCACAAATCATTTACACCAGAAGTGTCATTATATTTCCTTATTCTTCTCTAGTATCCCAACATGTTTACTGGTTAATGAACATCTCAACCTGCTGACCTGAAAGTTTCCAGAAGGCAAGTTCTCAAAGCCATTGTAAACTGTTGCATTCAGGATTACCAGGACAGGTGTTTACCCACAATACTTGCATATAAACTGGTGAAATACAAGGCAGGTTCACTGGAATAGCTAAACATGGGGGAATGTATCTGAAAGCAGAAGGTACTAGAAGTATTTCTAAGTAATTCAGATTTTGGAAGATTTTTGTGTGGTTTGTAATAATTAGATCTAAAGGCCACTTCTTAAAAAAAAAGGTATTTGAAAAGGTCTTTATTTGTGAAGGGGAGAAAAGATCTGAAAAAAAGCAAAGGAATTGTATAGAATTTCTGTAATTCTGTGGTAAGAATATTGCCTAAGCACGGGTATTTTTCAATTTCATGGTTAGATATCTTACTGAGATAAAGTTAGCTCGGCTCCAATTTTTGTTGTTGGTATGTTTATGACTTCATTAAAAATCAGTTCCTTTTTCTCTTGTGAGAATTTATTGCAATATCAGAATAAATTGTTACTCATTATTACAGCAGAAGTTGGACAATACAAAAGCCAGTGATGTGATAAAAACGTATTGCTTGAAAAAAAATTAAGATCATGTGTTCAGACATAAATTAGTTCAAATATGGTTTTCTACTCCTTTGATAAGCCTATTGGTAGATACCTTCTGGCAGATACCACAGCTGGAAGGTTTTATTTTGCAGATTCGAAGAGATAACTAGTAGATGCATTTCAGAGACAACGGCTTATCTGCTACTTCAAACTAGAACACTAGCTAGTAGTTTTAAATGTAAATAGGTCATCAGGCACTTTAGATACAATTGCACAGTCCCTTCAAGTACCAAAGCCGGCTGCTATAAAAGTAGCATTGCTTCCTCTCAGCAGCCAGCCTCCCTCCCTGTACTGTGGCTGCTGCAAGGGACACAGGCAGTGTGTGACAGTGGAAGCAGATGTGACAGGAAAAGAGCCAAACCTCCCCTTCGGTGACCCTGTCTTTGTCGAAGCAAAGTGGCCACACAGTTGTAACTAAAGCCATCAGATGTGGCAAAGCTGCAGCAAAATCCAAGGTAATCTGCAGGTTAAAACCAGATGTTTCTGGTGCTGTCAGTCACACTGGAAGAAAAGGCTCCAGGAACATTAGCCAGCCTTGCTTTACAAGGATTATGTGGATTGCGACAGGCTTTGACAGGCTTGCAAGTCAACATCATTTTAATATTCTGGAGTGATGTGAAATTTAGTTTCAAAACCAGTTTCCTCAAGCAGATCCTCTTTTGAAGAGGCCAGCATGGATCAAAAAGGAACATACTAAGCAAGTGGTCGTTCTGTGGCTCTGAAGTACATCATGCAGGACGGCGATGGCATTTTTCTAGGAAACATGGCTATAGTTAGTGGAAGTGCACTGGAAATTTCTGCTTTTCCTGCCCAAAGCAGTCCCATCATTCATCAGTTCACAAAAGATCTCCTGCTCCTAATTTGGCATTGTTTAAAAGTTATGTTGGCTCTCACATAGCCCATGTGAGTGAATCAGGACTATCATTACAGAGCAAAATCACACTGATGACAAGAGCAGAGCAATAGTATTTCTAGAATAGTTTCATAAAGCCACACCATCTCTAAGATGACCTGTTCCTTCAGGATCCTACAAAATACTGCCAAAAGAGAAGTAGCATTAAAAGAATGACCTCACTTAGGCAGAGCTTTGGCAGAAAAAGCAAATGTGTATCATCTCCACAGCTGTGTTGCCTGTTTTGATCTTGCCAAAGAATAATGTTACTGCAATATTGCAGTAAGTAGGTGTTATGCTCCCATGGATACATGATGCATTGATGAAGGTGTGGAGACAGTGCAGCATTCCTACCTTTTCTGAAGAATTATCACTGGTTACTAAAGATCTACTGGCAAATTCGATAGATAGAGCCTGATGTTATTTGTAGTCTCCTGGTTTCTTTGCCATATTCTAGTCCTGATAATTATGCATTTTGTTGAAAATATTCCCACATTTTCTCCTGAACGGTCCTTCCTTCTGTACCCTATTACATCTACTACAATTCATCACAAGAGCGTTATCCTTTGTGCAAATGATAATATTATTAGTTTTCCTTATGTCACATTTTCCTCAACTGAGAGCTGGAATTAGAGTATTATGAATCTGTAAGAAAAACAAGTGTTTTCACTTAAGCTTTTCAGAATTCTTCCAGTGGAAAAGCTCATGGTTAACTCTTTGGGAGCATTACTGGTAAAGAAGCTCCTGTCCCTACAGTATCTTTGCATGAGCCTTTGGTCCCAATTGTGAATCAAATGGGGAAACTGAACTACATGAAAAGTAGGAAAGGAAAAGAAAGGAAATCCACGACCATTTGCAGTCAAGTTCTTTATTTGGTTCTAGACACAAACACGAATTAAACTTCTGTTGATACTTTGAGGTACATTGCTATTCAGGCATCAAATGAAAAATAAAATCCTTTTAACTGAGAGAAAAGACTGGGATTACTTACACAATATCACTCCTAAGCGGTTTTTTGTTTTTTTTTACAGGAAATGGTTTGCCGCAACGTTCTGCACGCATAACAGGTTTATGTTTAAACAGTCGCCATATATTTATCGAATGGTATTAAAAGCCTCGTATACAAAAAAGGGTTGAGGTAAACACATCTGGTCTCTGACGCTCTGGGAATTTCACCGGCTTATACACAGGAAAGAAGAAATCACGGACCTCCGCTGGGACGGGTTGGTGGAAGCCCTAAATACCTCGGGACGCATTTCCCGGAGAGGACCCGGGATGTCGTTTGTTCCGCTTTGGGAATGAGCGTGTGACCGCGTTCTGTGCCGGGTTCACCGAGCCGGCGGGGAAGCGTCTCCCTTCAGCGGAGCCCCTTCCGCGGGCTCGGCTGGAGGCTCTGCGCCTGTAGCACGGTGCCGGCGCTCCCGCTCGCATCCCGGCTGCCGGCAGGGCGGTCCCCGCGGCTCCG
>WEIU01010362.1:4112-15353 GCA_013389925.1 Aegithalos caudatus
AGCAGGAAAAAAAATAATGGTACGTTCTGTCCTGGGCCATGGCTGAGTAGTTCAGGGCTACAAGCACAGGCACAGGGAGCTATGTCTGAATGCTGAAAGCAGGAGCTGTCTGTAAGTTCCTGAAAAGAAATCATGCTGACTTTCAGTGCAAAGTATTTGGAGATGTTTCATTACTGTTAATCCTATTCAAACATTACCACTGGAACCATGAGAAAGAGTAAGGAATTGCTGATGTCCAAGACACACTGACTCATTACTATGTGCTTACATAGCTGTCATCTACCTGAGGTACTGATTTATCTGACAGGGGTTGGTATTGTGCATAATACATGACCACACACAAATTAGAATGTCTGGAATAGTCTTTCAAAATTAATGTTAGTTTATATCTGGAACACTGTTTCAAGATTTATGCTGTTGCTTCATTAATGTTTTACAAATCTATTATTAAAGTCTTTTTTTACATAAATCTCATTCAGAACTAAGGCTAAAAGTTCTTCTTCCCAGCCCCATTCCCCAAATCACATTCTTGGATTGGAAGGAATTAGACATTTTTTACATTCGTACTAAAAATCTTTTATAGAGTCATTCCTTTAAATGGCTTTAGTTAGTAATGTTTACCTCATAAAACAAATGCTTTGTATCCTCTGAAGACCAATTTACAAAAACATATACATGTTCTCTGAGCTTAATGTGCATACAGTTGTCTGTGCACAACTGTAAGGTGCTGTGTGGTATAAATAAGTACATCTTAATATGAGCAGGGCTTTCTATTCCTAAAAAAATTGTTTATAACCTTGAATTTTATGTCTATAGGACTTTATAAACATAATCCCTACAGATAGAAACTATTGCCTTTGTTTTTTTTTCTTTTTATCTGGCTTCAAAACACTCTTAAGTTTTTGAACTGCCTCCAGGTTTTTGTTCAAGAAGAAGAGGGCACAGCCACACAGGTACATGCATGCACACATACACACACACCCATATCCACACATTCATTTTGATTTTTCATAGGCTGTCCTCAAGAATTTGATTTACTGAAGCCCTTAAAGTTTATCTCAAACGTGCATTGAGCACATTCCAAGGATCAAACAATCTGAGTTGGAATATTGTTGCTCTCCACTTAAACTCCTTATAAAGAGGAAAAGCATTCTCATGTAATAAAAATAGTGTCTGTCTCAAGGTCATGTGGTCATCTCTAGCCTACCTGATCTCTATCAGCAGTTGTGCTTAAACAGAGCAATTAAAACACCTTTTTTCAGGAAAATGTATGAAAATATTTTTTCTTCATTTAGCTTGACATAAGCATGCTTATGAGTTTTATATATAGAAATAAAATTATAGATATATTTATACTTATATGTGAAAGAATGTGAGGAATCTAGTTCCTTAGTGTAACAATCTGTCAGCTTTGAATACTATGTCATTTTAGTACACTATCTGAGCTGCCTAAGCATGTCTAAGCATGATTTACACTTTTTGTCAACATTTTGGTTAATTCTTTTACATAATTTTTGAATGCTTGGTCCAATTTACCGGATTCCTCAGTAATTATTCCTTCTCCTGTTTTTTTATATGGTGAAACACCAGAGCAGTTCCATATTATACAAGTTCTGCTAGTCATTTATCATATCATCAGGAACTCTTGGCTGATTTGGAAGCTGTTTATACATGTGTTCCCAGTTACATTCCATTACCTAATATGCACTGATAATAGAATGACCTCCTCCAAAATTACCAGTGTCACCTTGATTTCCACAGGTGTTATTTAACGGTGATTGTACTTTTCCATTTTTATTGTAGAACAAATTGCTCATGATCTCTGATGACATGCAGCTGGTAATGCAGGTGCCTTTATAAAGCAGCCTGAGGAAATACACTGAATATTTGAAGCAATAAATCTCATTTTGATTTCTATAAGACGGATGTCAGCTCTGTTTCCTCTCTTTCTTCTTTTCATGTGTCAAATAGAATTTATAAATGCAATTATTTCAGAGACACTTCAAATAAGAAAAGGAAATAGGGAAAAAAAAAAAGGAAGGGACAGGTGACAATGGCATCAGATTGAAACAAATGTTTCAAATATAGTATTATTCTAACTAACACTGCAAAAGCTGGAACATTCTAGACTAGCTTTATCTTTTGATGAGTCAGATCTGATTTTCCAAACCATCTTTTATCTAAAGTAGTAACGATTGATTACTAATATTTGAACAACTGATTTTCCTCTGCACATGTGGTAGAATTGGTCTGGCCATGCCAGGGGATACTGAAGGAAGAGCCAATACTAGAAATCAGGAACTTGCAGTGAAGAAACGAGTGGCATTGACAGTCAGCTGCAAGATAACCCAGCTTCAGGAGAGCTTTGTGGTCAGTAAACCAGCTCACTGGCATTGGCCATTAGCAGCAGAGCCAGTACCAAGTAAACACATTCTGAGAGACAAAATGCTAATTGGCCTGCTGGCTTGAATTACTATCTTGATTTCCTTCTATAAAGCCCCACTGGAGCGGTGCAAATGCCCTTCACTGCAGGCAGTTTGCTCCTCAAGGAGAGGTTGACAAGAGAGGGCAGCTGAGGCTACGCATGGAGCTTGTTATAAAAGTCTCTTTCGTTCTTAATCCAAGGAAATCAAAAAACATTGAATGGTTTGGGATTGTTTAGTACCAGGCTTTAGGATAAATTTTTGTTCATAATAACTTTTTTAGTCAAAATTACGTTGGTTCAGTCCCAAGAACGAGGGATGGGTAGGGGGTATGTTGTGTAGCCTTTTCTCTCCATCACAAAGCATTGTGGAAGGCCTCAGCTGATGTCAGAAAAACACCTTCCTTTGACACTTCTCTTAGGAATCTGTAGTTTTGCTGATTTTTAATTCATTTTAAGGAAATCTAATGTCATATACGTCATTGATTTAATATTAGTAAAGGCAGACTCTATTAGTGAAACTTTGAACATTTATCCTCTTTTTTTTTTAAATAAGAGGGTTTTTTTTGTTTTTCTAAGAGGGTACATGAAAATTAAGGTAAAAAACTTCATTGTGATGTGCAGATACTCTTTTCAAAGAGTGCAGATACCCTTTTTCAAAGAACCATCTTTTATTTATCTTAGCTTTTAAAATACTACTTCTACTACTACTACTACTACTATTAGAATTAGTAGTATTATTTACATGAGCTTTTAAAGAGAGTTGGGATGGGACATTTTACAGGGGAGTCTTTACAATATAATGGAAAGAACAGATTAAAAGAATTGATTTCTAGAGTAGACTAATCTCAACTAACATTAAATTTCTCCAGTTGATAGATGTGAGAGGTTTTTCACTCTCAGTTTTAATTATGTAAGTTCCAAATACATTCATCAGAATTCTGGACAACATAATTGGAATAACTTAGGAAATCACTCTTTTGAATGAAGATATGCATCTACTTTCAAATGAAATGTATTGCTGATTCAAAGTTAGCTTCTGTAACAACTAGGTTCTGTCAGTAGAAACCTTTGGAACACCCAAAAATACAAAACAGGGGCAAAGATTGCATTTTAATACAAAAGCTCTTCTGTTTCAGATGTTGTCTTTGCATATTTTTTTCCTTAGACCTGGGGTTTCTGATAAGAAGGTAACTCGGGTCACTGGAATGAACGCTGATGAGGTTAATGGAATTGTTTAGAGCTAGGTATTTGTCTCAGTATGCAAAAATCCACAGACAAAAATTCACAATTTGACACAATCAAATACAAGACAGTATGTCTGATGACTCATACAATTCCAAAACACTTGTTGAAATATATAAGAGGTCAAAAATGATGTAGCTGGAGCACTTCAGACTTTAGGGAGTTTATTAGGAGGTGCCTTGCCAGCACACTGTCTTTAGGATAAACAAGGGAGGTTCCTCAGTCTTACATCTTATGTTTAGCTCACATCATTTCTTCTCACAATTTACAAAAATTTCATTTAGTCTCATTATTTTGCTGTTAGGTAATTGATAAACAGAGAGGATAAACTCAACTAAAGTTTTAAGAATCAGTCTGTGGTAGATTTCAATGGTAAGTATTCATGTAAATATCTTTGAGGATATGGGCGTCACCATTTAATCAATTGTCATTCTCTGCTCTAACATTAATGTTATCTGATTGCTATTCACTGATGGTCCTGAAAGTTTGTCCCTTAAATAGTAACAAAGAGGTACTTCATCTTCATAATCTCTTATTGAATGTATGCCAGGACTACTTTGCCACTTGAGTAATTGTTGTTTAATTCTGAAGTATTTCTGTTTGGGTGAGGTTTGTCTGATAAATAGGAACCTTTAAAAGGCAGTGACAAACCTCTCCAAGTCTCAGAGGACCATGAAGCTGTAAATGGAAACACTTCTACCATCAGTTATGATATTGGAGTTAAAATGAGTGAAAAATATGGTGCCATCCTAAGATAATGTAATACATTTCAAATATGGTACAGCTTGATACAAAAGAAAGAGCAGAGCAGTGTGAGGCTTGCTGAAAAACCCAGTAAGAGAAAACCATGCAATGGCAAGTGGGAAAAGTACTATCAAGCCAACTAAGAAAAGCACTGCAGTGCATCCTAGTATAAAGTGGTTGCTTCCTCACATGTATGGCTTTGTTGTACCATTGACACCAGTAGAGAAGAAGAAAACGATTCATGGTCGTGGTTTTCATATCTTTGTGTAACTGGTAAAAGAAAGAATGTGTGTACTAGATAAAATAGTTCAAACTACAGACAGAAGAATTTCAGAAGAATTTCAAACTGGAATCATGACAGCTGAAGTGGTAAAAGAGTGTAAGATCATAATAATTACAAGGTTTTCTCTCTTGTCAGTATTATTAATTATCAGACCTTTTTTAGCATTTCACTCATTTAAAACATAGAATATATTTGTAGCTGATAGAATTTATATATGCCAAAAATTAGATTTCAAAGTTCTAGCTTTTCAAATGTGAATTATGTAATGACCAGAAGTTTGAATTTGGCAAAGACTATTCTGCCAAATGGCAAGTACTTTAAAATATGTATTGAATCTTTTCTTCTTTCTTTTCAACATTTGCAATAATTGTGTCTCCAATACACAACCACATTATGGGTTTACATTGATTTCTGAGGTTTGATTATCTTACCAAACAAATAAAAAATAAACATTAGAAATATATTTGATGAAATTTTCCTAGAAATATTTTTAGTTACAGAAAATGAAAAAACCTGCCATGTATGACAAGGTTTTATTTTCTTCTTTAAGAGTGTTTAGTATCTGGAGCCTGAAGGAGGAAAACTCTATTCATATGACCAACTATTACTTTTTACATATAGTCAATAATAGGATATGCAGGTTCATGAGGAAAAACATTCATTTAAGTCATCAAGAGGATGGTGATTACCTCAGTGTGCAGGCTTTTGCAAAATCCTGTTCGGTCACAAACTAAGTTAATCTATATTTAGCTCAGAGATGATAAATCAACTGATTTTACATATGCCCATTTATATAACATTTGAAAAAAAAAAAAAATCCAGCTTGAAATGGGCCATTAAAAAGGACTAAAATTACCACCATGTATGTGACCAAGGCAGATGTTAAGCTACTAAGAATAATTCTGGTGAGATATACCACCCTTTAGTAGTAATTCTGATTAATATAGCAATTAAAAAAACTGTACAATTTCAATATAGTTTTTTGTGATAATCTCTAAAATTAAGTAGGTCTTTCATTTTTATTTATTTTTTTAATGACACTGCACCTCAGATTTGAGGAACTACATTTCTGTGAATATTTAGGAAGATTAAAATCTGAGTCCAGTTTTGAAAAAGGACCTTAAAATACATAAGGAAACATTTTCTTATGGCAGCAGTCTCACTAAAGTTTGTTGGGTGCTAAAAGTAGTTCAGCTGTGCTAAAAAGAAACTAAGAACCAGTGACCCACTCAAATATTGTCCCACTGTCTTGTATGGATTTTGTAGAAGCAGCTAGTGTAAAGAAACAACCTGCAAGTACATTTTAAAACCTGTTTAGCTATTTCTGATGTCTTGGAAAAATTGGTACTGAACTGTGGTTTATGTTAACTTATTTTGTTCAGAATTTCAGATACAAAGTGCACACTTGTACACTGGACATTTTATATGTTTTAATTACAAGATTTTCATGGTGGCATGGGTGTTTTACTGCAATAATTCTCAGAAATATTATTCCCAACTTAGAAAAACAGTAAGCCTAAGTAATACAAGTTGTCCAATGCTGTTCATTTCACCAATCATTTAAAGAAATTCAAGTCCAAAGGATCAAATGATAAAACTGGTTCCATTATTAACTGATCCTCAGAGCCAGGATGTGTTAAGAGGTTGCTCAAAATGGCCTAAAGGCACAGTGCTTACAAAATGTAAAGCATCAGGACTTTTTTTCTCTTTTTTGTTCCCATGCAAAACTTTCATAAGATTATGAGAATTATATTAATATTTTAAAAAATAATCTTGTTCAGTCTCCAGTGTTTGCAGTCCCAGTTGATACTTTCTTTCACTTTGTTGGTCACTGCAAAAAAATGTGATAAAAAGAATAGATGTTACTGACCAAAAAGGTCATATAAGTGTAAACTTAAGTCACATAAGCAGGAATTTTAAGATAACTACTGGTTTCATGCTTAGAATCAAGATGTGCCTCTGTACCTATAACTGTGGACAAAAATGGAGAATACATGGTAACTCGGAAGGTACTAAACCCTTAAAAGTGTTTCAAATTTTATTCTATAAATGGTATTCCTTATTGATTCACAGAAATAATGGCTTGTGGGTTTTTTGTTTTTTTTTTTCAACGGTAATGAAAAAGGCACAAAAAGCTCTTAGGACTATTTCAGTGTCTTGGAACATGAATTCTAAAAAATGTACAAGTTGTTCATTATGACAAATATTTCTGGAGACCAGCTAGATCAGAATGGAAAATACAATAAAATGAGTGCTGAAAAGGAGGGCATATAAAGCAAGAAAATGCATATTTCATCTAAAATGCTCATAGGACTTTTTAGTTTGTCAAATATGGCTGATATCATTTGACTAATATAAATTATTATTGATTTCCAGGCTCTGAGAAACCTTTTAAGGCCTGAACAAAGATTTTAATCCTTCCTGGTTTTTAAATAAGATTTTTAAAGTATCCTTTGCAAAACGTTTTATGGAGTCATTCATTTGATTATCCCATAATAATGACTGTAGTTAAATAGTACATTCACAGAAGATAAGGAATTGCCTCATCAGAAAGAGTTTTATGTCCAGAAATAAGGTTCAAATCCACAGAGATGTTCTGTATATGTACTGACGTCCGTAAAATTTCAGTTTGTCACAGACTAAATTAATGCATTTGATACAATTTTTGTTGGGAAAACCTGAATAAGCTAAAAGAATTAGGTTCAAAGATCTACTAATAGCTTATAAAAATGTGTCATGAAAATGATCTCCAAAGATCACCTTCTCCAAAGCCTTTTGCATAAGCAGCCTCCTGCATTCAATACTATAAAGATACCATGAAGGGATGCAATGCAACACTTTCTTTTAGTCCATAACGGATCACAGCATTTCTGCTGGAGTAGTTAATATTTGGTAGACCAGTGGCCATGTAGGCATGAGGCTCTGGATGAGCAGCATGTGTGGACTGGTTTTTGTGACACAACAGCTTTTGCTTCTTCCTCTTCAAAACCACATGGGAGGAAAAGCAAGTTGAAACATCAGTGCAAGGATTCCTTCACAGGGAAAGTCACTGTCGCCATCTGGTCTGCTACCTACAGAACCTGGGTCTTAATTGAACAAGTACACAGGATGATGTCATGTTCTTGAAGAGATAGGTCTTGAATCTATAAAACTGGTTACATTTAGCTCTATTCCTGCTACAAGACAGCAGAAGCTCGAAGGTCACATCACTCTCATGACCTATTAGAAACCATAGGAACTTTTCCATTGACTTTATTGTATTTTGGATGAGTCTTCAGTTCAACAGTAACTTCTTACTCTGATTATTTTGCTGATGTGCACAAACTTCTAAACATTGCTGTGAAGCAACAGCTTCTGTACATAAATTCCATAATGGCAAACCCAACATTTATAGTAGATCTTAGAGGCAATGGCTGACAATGTTTAAGACATGTAAGGCAAAAATGCCCTGCAGATCAAAATGAGAATTTCGGAAGAAAATCAGTGCTCCAGAAGGAAATTTGGCCATTGCACTAGAAATCAGCAGAGATGGGGTTAAATACAATTGATGTTACTCTGTGAAACATCAATGCATGACATTTCACAGCAGTTAGTATGCCCAGATGCCCCGAGAGCTCAGCTCGTTCCTCCTCCATTCTCCACTGCGCTTTGAACAGTGAGACACCGCTAACAGGCAGCTAGCCCAGGTGCTTTTGAGCCACTTTGCAGCAAAAAAGAGCAACACATGAGCTGGACTTTTGTCAAATCCTTTCTGGAAATCTGAACATGTGATGTCCATTGAATTCCATTTTTTGTCTCCTATGGTAGTCATGTCTTCAAAGAAACCTAACCAGATGGTGAAGCTTGCCTTTCCTTTCTTAGAGGCCATCAGTCTTTGCTCACACTGTGTATTTCTAAGTGTTTTTCCTGTTTTGATCTCTGAGAAAGACTTTGTAAGACTCTTCCTGCAACTGAAGTTTAACGACATTCTCAGATATGTTCCAACTCTTTTGTTAATCTATGGCTCCGTGATAAGTACCTGAACCTACTGAACTTCAACTAAGACATCTTGAAAAAGCAAAACATACAGAAGCTTCCCTGCAACTCTGGTCATAAACCTCAGCTCACTATGGGTAAATAATAATGACTTCCTTTTATGAGAGCACCTTTTAACCCCTAATATCCCAAAGGTATTGCAAACTATTGTCCTGATTCTGCAGATATCTATTTCAACAGACAGACAACTAAGTTCTGCTGTCACAGATGGGTAACTTCTTGCACCATAGAAATCACAACTGGGAAAAAAATTTCTGCTACAAAATAGAATAAAATACCTCATTTGGAAGAAATTTATGTTGCGATCATTTTAAAAAATTCTGGTGTAATTTGTTGAACCCCTTGAACATCATTGTTCAAAGTGCATTTTGCCCGAAAAGTAGCAGTCAAGATTCCAACAACATTTACGTGTAACACCAGTAGATTCTGAATGAGAAGATGTTTTAAATTTAGTCTCTGAATCTGTTTTTCCTTTGTATTTCTTATGTTTCACAAATGCATGCTCAATATAGACTCTTTTCTGTACTACTGGATTACTGTTGCCACCTCAAAGAGCAATTACATATTCTCGTGACATTTTCCATTCAGATACCATCCAGGCTAAATACCACTTTTTAGCCTTTATGAGTGCACAACAATGCTGAAAGTTATGCTTGATGATTCTATATTTACTCATGACAGCATAGGAACAATAATCATGGTGAAATCATCTAAAAACTGGCTCCATATTTCTTTTGGAGGTAATAGCCTTTCAGAGGATCATTTGCATTAATACCTTTGCTTCTTGTCAGTCAAAAAACAGCCATTGTCCATGAACACAAGGTGAAATCAGAACTTGTGGAGGAATATGAATCCCTGTCCTGTAGGTAGTATAAAGAAGTGTATATTTTTTGTCTATGTTCGAAGTTATGTCATAACTGCGTAATCTCCTTCAGATACACCAAAGAAAATTCTGAAGAAAGTGTGCTATTTGTTGCTGATGTATTGGAACTGAAAGAACATCCTGCTGTGAGGTAGGAATTACTCAATAGACATGAATTACTCATATTACAAGTTGATCTATTTTCAATGAATAATTTGGAAGTTATAGCCTTCTATCTTTTTTGGAACCTAACAATAAATATAACTTACTACTGCTATTTTTATTTGCTGTAGTTAGTAATAAATAAATAGATAGAGTTTGTATATTAGTTATGTCATAAACAGTGTCATTTCTGTTATTTATTCGGTCACCAATGCTACATGCTACTGCTTCTGCTCTAGACATGAACTAATGGAATTATTTAATAAAAATATACCCAATGACTATAGAGAACTAAAACTTTTTATTCATACCCAAATGCCCTAGACCGTAGCTAAACAAAGGTGATCAGAATAACAGTACTGAGAAAAATTTCCGCTATTTCCCATAGTGCCTTTTTGCACAGTACAGCTGTAACAGGTGAGTAGCAGCTTTGATGACTGAGGAGAAAGCTCTTAAAAGATTAACTAAGTGACATGTTATATTTCAGTTGCTACAGTTTGGGGTTGATAGGGTTTACATTTAATTAGCTGCTCTAAATTAGGAACTCTACCTGCAGTTCATGTGTCAGCTATAGAAATTTTGTATGTCTTGAAATTTAATTCCATTTAGTGAACAATCTTTCTTATCTTATTCTTAACACAGTCAATAATGTATATTTTCTTCTAATCTTTGCCTTTCTAATCTAAGTTCTCTGAGACAAAGGCACTGTGGTATGTGAAGCATATCTAGTTCAATACAGTGTTTGTCTTGGTGGATGTTCCTGTAGAATAAAACCAATGTTTATTATAAAATACAGAAGAGAAATTATACATATTTAACTCTATTAATATGCATTTTCAGATTTTGACTAGGTAGTTGATTTTAATTTTTATTAACTGAAAGTTGTTCAGTTTCAGGTCATTTCAGTTCAAATATTGTAAATTGCAGAATAAGAATGTGCACAATATACTGCAGCAATTAAAAAAATTACAAAAATAATCCACTTTTTTTTCAGTAATTCATTTGTCCCTATGGTTATATATTGGGACAAAAAGTGAGGAAGAAGATGAGAGTTAAAAAGCAAAGAATCATTCAATATGTGTAATTGCTTTTGGTTTCACTCAGCAAAAATTTGTGATTTATAATTTCATTGTAATCCAGGCCTGGGGAAATACATGAAAAACCTATGTAAAAAAGTTCTAATTTGAAAATGTTCCTGAGGGATGAATAAGTACTATTTTATTGAGATGAATGAGTCCTATTTTACTGAGAGATTGTTTAGCTAAAGTTATGTGTAAGGATGTGAGGTTATTGTCAGTTTATCAGTACAATACCTTTATTTCCATTATTGACCAAATCTTACTTTTTCAAACAATTTGTTACTGCTTACTTAGCCAATTCTGCTTGCCACATACAGGCAAAAGCATCCCTTGTTGTCTCATGGTGATCAATTTATCAATTTATACCTTGAATTTATGTACCTTTATGTCTTTTTTTTTTTTTTTTTTT
>WEIU01010363.1:3709-25683 GCA_013389925.1 Aegithalos caudatus
TGCATGCATTGGACACACTTTTTGTAGTTCTTTAACTATGCAACTCTTTTGGGTTTGAGTTAGTCTTGTCTTTCTAAATAGGCTTTTCACTGTTACTCTACTAGACCAGCAGCGTTTTCAGTGCACAGGATGGAATAAATACCAAGTAATTGACTATGTCATGATAGGATCAGAGCCATTGCCTAATGTAAAGTTTGCCCATTTCTCTTTTAGGAGTGAAGTCAAAGAAAAAGCAGCTGAGCTAGATATTCTTAAGGATACAATGGCCAATGAGCAGAAAAAATCAAGAGAGCTACAGTGGGCTTTGGAAAAAGAAAAAGCTAAAATGGAACGCAGTGAGGAAAGAGGAAGAGAAGAGCTTGAGGTATTCCATAATCCCAAGTGGCCTGGGACATCAAGGAGTGTGAAAATATTATTTTGGTTAACATTTCAACTCAGCTTACATTTTTGTCCAATGCATGCATCATGTTCTGTCTTCAGCTGTAGTATTATATCATCTAGAGCTGAAGGAAATTATTTAGAAGCTGTGTGGCAAAGTATGAAAAAGGCCTGTTGCACATTCCATTTAAATCAATAGGAATTTTATTGTGCTTTTGAGGCCCAAGATTGAAAGATTCTGTAATGGCTCTCAGTTACTCAAGGGGACAGGACACTGCTGATATGGCTACACCCAGCCCCCACCACAGCCTAACACGTAAAATATAAGAATATGATTTAAGCAGACATATTGTTTGTCACCATTTTAAAAGTCTGCAGTTTTACCTCATGAAAATCAAACTAGGGAGTTCACGTAGGAGAAAATGCTTCATTACTATCTTCCTTGGTACCTCTGCAGTATTTGCTGTAGAGAAGGGGAGTGTAGGTATCCTGGTACAAGACAAAAGACAAAAAACAATAACTGCAACAGCATAGATTTACATCATGAAATCCAAAGCTGAAAAATCATTTTCCCAGTTTTAGAAAGTAAAAGCAGCTGACTGTTTTTAACTTCAGAACTACACTTGTTTGTATCTCACTATAAAGTATGTGTTAAAAAGATTCTTTTATGAAATAATCTGATTTTAGAATAAAAACACCTGTAATGTATTTTAGTATCAGACGCAACTGCAGCATTCAGTGTATTGTTGCATTACTTGTGAATAGCAAAACCTGTTAAAAGCAGCGTGTGTAGGGGTAGCATATTTGCAATTTGCAGGAGATAGTGGAAAGTATGCACAAATAGCTTTGATCAATTCTTATATTTTCTTTTGAAAGGACTTGAAATTTTCTCTTGAAGATCAAAAACAAAAGAACTTAGAGTTAAGCAAACTTCTGGAGCAAGAGAAACAGCTGTCAAGTGATCTGCAACAGAAAATTGAATCTCAAGAAGCACTCAGTGCTGCCCAGCTGTCACGTGAGCGAGGCCGTAATTCTGAGTTGCAGGTGCTTCTTGAATCAGAGAAGGTTCGAGCTCTGGAAATAAGCAGTGCCCTAGAAAGGGAAAAAGAGCTATGTGCTCAGCTTCAAAGTGCTGAAGATAAGGGGCAAGCTGGAACACCTAATCCATCTGAGGAATTGCTTAAAGAGCTACAGAAGCAAATGGATGAAAAACATGACCGTATAGTGGAGTTAGTAAGTGAGATGGAGAAGTATAAACTGGAATCTGTGCAAGTGAGACAGCAAATGGAAAAAGAAAGGCAGATCCAGAGGCAAGCATTACAAGCAGAACAAGATGCTAACATAATAGTACAGAAGAAACTCCATGAACTGGAGTCCAAAGTAGAAGATCTTCAGTGGCAACTTGGAGAAAAGAAGCAAGAAGTTCATAAATTAGGGAATGAAACAAAGAAGTTGCAGGAAATAATCCAAGATCTACAGAAAAAAGAGCAGGAGGATGAAGGAAGAAAGGAAGCCGAAAGGACACCAAGCCACAACCCAAATGAGGTACAGTAGGACTGAAAGTAATATTGAATTGTAATATTGAAATATGCAATTTAGCTTTAATTCTTCTGCTCAATCACTGTGTCTTGACTCAATCTATAAAATAGCCCGCAGATTACAGAACGTGGGCCCCAGAGAATGGAAAAGGGAAAGCATTCCAGTTTGCTTCCTAAAACTATTCACATGCTTCCTCCTGAGATGGAAGTTATAGAAGTATATGAGGAGGAGCATAGAAGTGTATAAGGAGGAGCATGAGCAGGAGAAATGCATCTGGCTGTATATGCACACTTTGTGTCTCAGTACATGAGAAGAACATTCCTTGCAACCAGTAGCAGGAATGAGCTGTCCTCACTTAGGAATGCCCCAGGTCACTGCCCTTAATCTTTAGTACATAAACTTCAAGGGGTCTTTGAAACACTGTAAGTGATCTTCCAACAGCTTCAGTAAATAAATTAATAAGCAATCAAAGAAATATATGCATGAATATGTATATGTTAGTAAACAAAATAGAAGAAAGAAATCAAGCTAAAAATCAATTTAAGAGTGATCTTAATTTTTAGATGAATGAAAGTGGTAACTGTTGCCTCTAAGTTTTTCACTGTCATAAAAGGTCAGGAAATTTTAAAAATTATTTTTAAATTACTTTTAGAATTTTTTTGGAAACTTGCCTGTAAAAGGTAAGTATTTCTGGGTGGGTCATCTGTGGATAGTCACAGAGAGGATTGACAGAGACTTGCTTGTCTCTTTACTGAACATGTTTTGCCCATCCTGACATCATTCTTTGTATGTGGAGCCAGGAAGGAGATTCTTCTTTTCATCTGATTTGTGTACTGGTTTTTATCTTCTGAAGCATTGGAAATGACCCACAGCCAGAGGCAGGATGTTGAGTGTGTTGATAACTGACAGTAGCAGCCTTTCTGCTGTGCTTGGTTTGTGCACCTTGTTCTTCTGCACAGAGAGAACTGCCAGCACCGTGGTCAGCAAAGAGTCTTCCCGTGGATCAGGTTAGCAGTAGCTATTGGGGTTTTTTCCCCTTCCTCATCAGCAGAGTGTGATCTGCTTCCCAGGATCTGCCAAGAATTTCAAATAATGAATCTCCTGCTGTTTCCTGTGACATTTGCAACTCTCTGACTTTTTTCTTCGGTACCACACTGTAGAGCAAACAGCCAAAGGTGGAGCCATGGACTCAGGTTTCTTTGTGAGGGATAGCAGTTCTTCCATGGCAGTGCTGGGAGGCTGTTACCTGGGAACAGCTCTTCAGTGCATTGTTTTTCTTGTGCCAGGATCAGTGGTTGCCTTTGATTGGAGTGACCTCCATGACCATGATGATCTCTTTTAGCCCCTGTTCTTTGGACTATAAATTGGTTACCAAAACACATAGGCCCAGCTGCCCAAATTCCTTGCACAACTGGTAAAGGATCTGCTGATGGACAAAACAGAAAGGCTTGGTGACATCCTGCTAAGTTTTTTGACTGGGTTCATACTGTAGCTCCATGATTGCTAGATCTTAGTCAAGAAAGACACTAGACCTTTCATGAATGATAGTTCAGTGGTACATTACAGCAGTGTTGTAATCACACTAAATTTCCTTCTCTGTCAGAATTATCTGTTCTTCAGTTTCTGAGTGTGTTTCAGAATCATATGTTTTCATTTTACAGCACTGGATCACATACATTATAAATAAATAAATAAATAACATATTTCTTTCCAGACTACCTGGGATACACCAAATGACAGAACAAGAAATTGGGTTCTTCAGCAAAAAGTGGAAGGAACTGAGACAAATGAGCTGACTTACCACACACTGACAGGGGAGCTCTCTGCTGCTACTGAAATTCTGGAAAGAGTCAGACAGAAACTGCAAAATGCATCTCCAAGGCTGAAGCAGTTGGCTTGGAAAGCTGCTAGCAGGTTAGACCAGCCTTCAGCTATTTGGTTTTGTAAATAGCAGCCAACAAGCTAATGTATTAGGTTTGAATCATAATCACAGGCTGCATGATTTAATTGAGTTTGCGGTTCTTAGTTTTACTGTGTATGCTGTCACTTGAGATATACTGATGTAAGACAGGATCACAGAGTATCAAGTGCTGCTGTAAATCCTATATGTTTTAATAGGGTCCTTTTTAAGGCACAGCAAAAATTTTTCTCTGAAAAATGATAAGGTTTACCTGGGTATGGTGTAGGTAGATGAATTATAATAGTAATTAAGCAATTCATCACGTATAAGGGGATAAATACAGGCATTATTGTTCTGAATCATCCTTCTTGGGGAAAAAAGTAATTATGGTCAAGTGAAACTGATTTTGATTATTATTTTTGGAAAGTTCCTATCTCCATAAGATTAAAAAATATAATGGTACCAGCTCCATGGGAGGTTTGAATATGTTTTTATTTTGCTGTGATGGTCATTTAATATTAAATATTCTTTCTGAAACATTTGGGCAAAGCAGAATGCAGTGTGTCTGGGAAATACCCTAGGATTTTGATCACACGGGTTCAACAGATTTGTGGGAAGCAGAATCACTATGTTAGATGTGCATCTGTAGACTATCCCTGTCTACAAATGAGTGGAAACTGTTTTACACACTTTTTTTTTTTTTGATCAAGACAATTTTGTTTAGAGTCACTTAGTAGTCTTGAAAATGTTGCCCTGTCTGCAGTAACTGCTGAAGTGACTTGCTCTAGATCCAGTGCATAGGAATCCATGGAAAATCCTCTTAGTTTGGCTCGTGGTGTCAGAGTTGATCTGCTATTGAAAGAGTCCCTTTTGGTTTAGATTGCAGTTTGAAACAGCAGATGATCAAGACTTCATTGCAGTACAAAATGCTATTGAAGAAGTTATTTCAGAACTGAAAATACTGCCTGGATTGTCCAGTCTGGAAGAGGTGAGAGTCAATGCTGTAAATTCTCTGCAACATGGGAGGGTTTGGATGAAGAGCTGTGAGCTGAAAGTGCAAGGAGTTTGTAAGCCTGTACATACTCAGGTCTTTACTTTGTAGAGGAAAATTCCAGTCAATGTTCTGATTGGAGTTTGTAAAGTGTTAAAACACTTTTCCTTTTATTTATTTCAATTTTTAATACTTTAAAATTGATTTTTCAATTTTCAAATCAAAACTTTTCCAGTTTCATTTTGCATGTCTGTGTCTCGTGGCTTTTTCTTTAAGAAAAGTTATTTTCCTTTCAGCAGTAAGCCTATAACTGAGGAAAATTTTCTCAGTACTTCCTGATATTAAAATCAACATTTAGTATTTACTGTACTGTGTTGACACCACGTTCACTTAAACTGCCCTGTATTTACCAAAGGAAAAGCCACTGAAGATTGAATAGTGTGCACCTGTGTAAAAAAAATGAAGTGAGGTAACCTGTTACAAAGAATTCGGCAATATTTGATTTTTAAGTGAGCTTGATTTAGTCCTTACCTATATTTTAAGCATGGGTTTTCAATATAACTTGAAAAAAGCTTTGAGGCTTTTCTTTTCCTCTAAGTTAGATAAACATAAACATAATAGAAAACTTTGCAAATTGTTATAGCTGGTGCAATTGAGGTTGTATGAAAATAGTCTGTTGTAATGTACAGGGTAAATATAGACAAGAAAGTCACAATAATCAGTAGTTCACATGTGCACTGAAGTTTTTTATATACAGATGATACAAAGCTATTGTCATTATCTGCAAAAGTTTTTCACTGTAAGCCAGTTATTTTCAAACTGGCAACTTGGATCCAATAGAAGTTGAGTTTGGTTTTTTTTCTTTCTTCCTCACAGCTGAAGCTGGTGCTGCCTCCAGGGACTCCATCCAGCTCTATGACTGAGAGGCTGCTGAGGCAAAACGCTGAGCTGACAGGCTTTGTCAGCAGACTGAGTGAAGAGAAGAATAATTTGAGGAATGCTGTTATGAAACTGGAGGAAGAACTGAGAAGATACCAGCACAGACAACCCCCTGCAGACTATGTATGTCCTTGGTGGTGCTGATCTAATGAGTTATGTGTAGAGACATAAAAGCATAATTTCTTGTCCTCATCACTCAGTTGAGAGTGATCAAGCTATCTGTCTTTCTTGGCTTCCCTCTACAGAGTAAATGGGTGTGAGTTATTCTTGTACAGTGGTCAGTATGTCTCAACTCACTCTTTAAAGTGTAAAAACTTCATGATTTTACCTGGCTTCTTTTTGTTGACTACTCTATTAAATGCTTTGGGCCTTTCTTTTTTATCTCTATCTTATCACCATGATAAGATGACCTAGATAGATCCAGATAGCCTTCAAGATCATGGAGCTAGTATGATCCAGTTGAGGGGACTTTTTTTTTGGAGAAGCTGTATTTTTCTGGGACATTGATTGGGCTCCTAAAGTCACTGTTTTAGAGGTGTCAGAATGCAAGGGTGACCTCAGTTCCAACCACTGAATAGTTTTTCTCATTAATTTTGTGAGCTCCCCACAAAACCAATGACTAGTATGACATGGCCTAAGCTTTTCCAAATTATGTCATTCAAATTCAGTTTCCTTTGTCTTCAGTCTTCTAGGCACCCATCAGATGTTGGAGGTGATACTCTTGTTGCTTCTGAGAAGGAAATTTGGAACAGAGAAAAGCTGTCGCTTCAGAAATCCTTGAAACAAGCTGATGCAGAACTCTCCAAGTTGAGAGCAGAGCTCAGGAGTGAGGCTTTCCTCAGAGAACTGGGGTCAGATACTGAAAATGCTGTTTTAAGGGTAAGAAGGTTTTTTTTCCCTCATGTACTAACTAGAGCTGCTTTTAAAATTTTGATTTGGGCTTATTTTTCATTGTGTTCACACTGCCTTATTCCGAGTAAAAAGAGATTAATTCAGTTTTAAAATTTTCATCCTCAGGTACCTGACTTATTTTTTCACTCCAAGAATGACATGTAAATACCTATGTTGTGTCATTCTGTGTGTGCTGTATTTCTTGCTGTTTAGGTGATCCTCAATATATGCATTCAACAAGTATGAGCAGCAGCACAGTCTTCTCCATGGTACTGAGAAATGAATAATCACAGAAGTGCTATTGAAGTAACGTTGTTAAAAGTCTTGGAACTGTTGTGATTCTTGGAGCTTATGGGGCTTTTTGTCTTTTTCTCTTGTTGCAGAGAATTTATGGCAAATACCTACGAGCAGAGAGCTTTCGGAAAGCTCTCATTTATCAGAAAAAATATTTGCTGCTGTTACTGGGAGGATTCCAGGAGTGTGAAGAAGCCACGCTGGCCCTCATAGCACGGATGGGGGGACAGCCTTCCTACACAGACCTTGAAATCATCACACATCATTCAAAGGGTTTTACACGATTTCGCTCTGCAGTCAGAGTATCTATTGCAATTTCAAGGTAAACTGGAGGAAGCTACATTTCAAACAGATGTGACTGTGCTGTTTAATATATACTTTTCTAGCTTTCTTGTGAAATCTAGAAACTGTCACATTCCATCCTGTTTCAATGGTATATTTTTGGTAGTCATGAATATATAGTAGATGCTGAATATAGTAGGGTGACAAGGTGAACAGAGTGTAGGTAAATTCTGTAATAGGAATAAGCAGTTTGATTGTAGTTGAAAAGGGCCCAGTATCTGATAATCCCAGATGCAGTGTACTGGGTAAAGTTATATTATTAAAAAACATTATGAGCAATTCTAAAGATTGCACTTATTTACAAAGGTTTTTTTCTGCAACTTAATTTCCTCTAAAGATTAAAATCTTGTATGTAAGTATAATATAGATTTAAGAATTAATTTTCTTCATCTAGTAGTCCTTTGAATTTCATGAGACTAAGGATGAGCAGGAATTGGTGAGGAAGAAAAAGTAAAGTTTATTACTGCATAGTACTGCCATGATGCTAACAAACCTTCACAAAGGTTTGAACCCCCAAGCACTTCTGCTTGCTGTTGTTCCGAGCTTTGTGTATCATATAAATTCAAGAAAGTATCCATGTACCTGTTGTGGGAATTTTACTCACAGGGCTCTGCAGTTGCAGTTTTGGGGCTGCAACAGAGCAAAAAAGTATATTTAGTATGATTTTAAAATGCTGGTGTGCTGTTGCTTAGGTGTTTGAGCCATTTACTGTCCACTTGGACTTCTACAGCGCCTCTGGAATTGCACAGGAGAAGCTGAAAGCAGGTTTGGACAACAGATGGTCTTTATTAGGGATATGCAAAAGGATGTTTTGTATTTGATACTCAGGTTTTAGATGCTGCTCTGTTAATTTTGCTTGCTGGTAAAGAAATTCTTATACTTTCTAGAATACAAGAAGAAGATTACTTTTATTAGACTATTTCATTTATCCTGAAGCTGTTTGTTTTTTGTTTTTTTGTTTTTTTACTTTGAAATGCAGAATGAAGTTCCTGGTTCGTCGATGGCAGAGAGTTACAGGTTCTGGTATTCTGACTATCAATAGGGATGTCTTCAGCCAGAACACAGGTAAGTCATAGTCCAGTAATGACTGAAAAAATGGTATTTGCAAGTCACACCACTGCTTAATGGAGACCGGTTTTAATTTGTATTATACTCACATGGAATGAATGTGGTCTGTTCCCTCTTTCTTTTACTATAATTGTTTGGATTAACCTCAGTTTTCATGCTCGGCACAGACATTAACGTATTTTCTTTTCTCTTCAGTTTTGTTTTGCTCCATCGTGGGTGGGATTTTAAAAAATATGGAAGACTTTCCTGTGGAGTGTGTTCATGAAAGCAGTTTTAGCTGTGTCATTGGAGTTTTTGTAGGGAATCTGCACTGCAGGCTTTTTCTAAGAAAAAAAGCTTGTCATTCTTTTGTTACAGGTTTAAGTCTGGGATGTAACAGTTTTCTGTTTGCTTTCTTGTAGGATTCTAAGGAGAATCAGAAGCTTCATTATTATTTACTGGCTATTTAGGTCTGCACTAAAACCTTTTCTCAGTCTGTGAGAGTGTTTTCTCATTGACGTCAGTGAGGCCAGGATTTCACCTCTGCTTTTCCCTGAGGGAGTCTAAAAGTTGTCTATACTTGTTAAATGCCATTTTTGTGATATGCAAACAGAAAACTCATATCTAAGATTCCCAGTAAAGTGCAGAAGGTCTTACTGTTTTTAATTTTCAAGACACTGCTTTTTGCATTTCTAATATTCTGTATATTTTGTAATTCTAGGTAATGAATTACGGCCTGATTCATTCTCTGGTGGCATGGATCTTTATGGAGAACAGAGGCATTCCTATAGACCCAGGTCAGGCATGGAGTCTCCTAGATCACCTATAAACTTTCAACATAAGTACGTTTGGGGGTTTTATTATTATTCTCTTTCAGGCAGTGTTGAAATAGCTGAAAGCTTCAGTGTTTATTGCTAAGGTTTGTAACCTTTGATGCTGTAAGATTTAACTTTTTTGTAAGAATATGTAAAAAATTATGTCTCAGGTATTGAGTGTGTGATTACTTATCCAATGATTGAGGCCAAAGCTCTCACACCCCTGCCAGTGAAACTGGGTATTTTTCATCAAGGGCAGCATTTTTGAGTGCCATCATACTTTGATGAGCTTATATGAAGTTGTGAGTTCAGATCTTCACTGAATATCAAATTCTAGCCATATTTTGGGTTTCATTTTCATGTAAACCACCTCAATATTTCTATTGTCTTAGTTTGTCATAACAGTTTACATGGTAAAAACCTTTAATCTATTTTAGCCACTATTGACTTTTACTTACAGAAAGTAATGCCAAGAGGCAGAATCCTGTAAAGATGGTGGTGCCCTTGCTGACACAAGCTTCTTAATAGAAAACCAGACTTCAATCTATCATGGATTCTGCTGCAGTCTCACTAGGAATTTGCTGGTCAATCTTTGTCTCAAAAAAATCCAGCACCAAATCCTGTGCAGTAGAAAGAAAAGGCAAGGAGGAAGAGTGGTTTCTCTGGCTTGCACAATAAGTGGCAGGGAGGTTAAATGAGTTTCATGTGCTGGCTACCACGTGGATAAGCTAAGGGCCACGCAGGCCATAAGGTACCCCTGCCTACAGTATTTTGCTGTGTGGCTGATATTTTTACTCAAAGTTTCCCTTGTTGAAATGGTGTGTTGTTCTGCCCCTAGGCTCCACGGGATGCACGCTGACTTAACCCCGGTGTCCTTCGCCTGTCCTCAGCTGCAGAACTACGATCCTGAGAGGGCTCTGACGGATTACATCCATCGTCTGGAGGCACTGCAGAAACGCCTCGGCAGCGTGCAGTCAGGTAGGGCTCAGCAACAGGGCCCACTGCCACGTGGGTGCTGCTTCTCTGACACACAAACAACATCCATTTCCTCAATCTTCAGCCTTAAACAAAAGGCATTTCTGAGCTGTAGCAAAAAGCTCACTTAAAAGAAGATTGTAAAATTCCTTGAAAAGAGATACAAGCACGCTTTCAGTATAGATTTTGAGATTATTGGTAACACTTCCCTCATCTGCACAGCAAGGATTCAGTTGGCATCTTGCTAAGAGTTTAAGTTATATAGAGAAGAATGTACCCAGAAGATTGGGACGTGGAAGAATAATTTTTTTCTCTTACCACTTCAATTACAGAAGTTACAGTGAATTTGTCCCACAGATGATGACAATTTTTTGTGCTTATAGAGGAATGCATCAAGAAAATTGTCAGAACAATGGGATGAAACTTACGAGTTTTGAAGTTACTGTGTTTGTCTTCCCCATCATTTGGGAAAGTTTTGTTCTTAAAAGATTTGATCTTTAAAGTTCCTATTCTATGATTTCCCATGTAAAATCTTGCACACTTACTCAGGTGAATGTACGTGCTTGTTCCGAGTAATCCTGACAACAGTTTTTCTCCATCTTCTAGGTTCGACTTCATACACTCAGTTGCACATGGGTATAAGAAGATAATAATACCCTTCAACATCTCCATCACTGGCAGTGATGCTAACAGATTGCCTTCTGTAAATCTGTGCTCTTTCTGTGCTTTTGTATAATGTGTATATTGTGGGACCAATATGAACACAGCTATACGATTGTGTACAGTTCCATCCTGGCACACCCACAGAGACTGGGATTTATGGATGTAGGCACTTTGTGTTTATGAAAAAAAAAAAAACAAACAAAACCAACAAAATCTGAACAAAAAAAAAATCCCCAAACAAAGCTCCCCTAAAGATCCCCCCCAAAACAAACCCCTCCCACCATTAAATTACATGTATATTTGTGGAATGCTAATTTAAATGATTAACTTATGAAGTGTGTATTTATCAAAAGGGTGCGAAGATGAAACTTGTGTATTACTTAAATTGAGCTACATTCAGCAAAGTTTACTTGCACTTTTTCTGGCAAGGCTACTGAAGTTACATTGACTCTCGTAATATTTGCTACTGGCAGTGCAGACAGAATATCACTTGTAGAGACCTATTTTTGTAATGGTAGAAGTTTTGAATTTTATGGGTATTTTGTCAAAGTACTGAAATAAACATGACTTCATGCTTCTAACTGTGTTCAATAATTGGCTCCCTTATTCACATGGAACAGGTTGCTCCTGCCTGAGTTCCTCCTGCTTGTAGTGACTGCAGCTTGACTTTTTACTCATTCCAGAGCACTATCAGAGACAGGGACAATCCTGGGCACATCTGACAGGCCTGGGAGGAAAAGAGCCTTACTCCCTCACCCGCCATGACTGATACAAACACAAGGTTTTAGAACAGTTACACTGAATTTAGACCAGGAAGGAGGAGACAAAACCCTTGGTTACACTGAGCACTGCTGAAGGGGGCACAGCCCACTCCAGGAGAGAGTTACAAATTTACTGATGAAACCTTTTCAAAAAGAAGTGACAGGGTTGAGCTTGGAAAACTTCTGCAAGAGGTTTGTTTACAAATTTAATTCAAAATTCCAGTGAGCCAGAGCTCATCACCATTTATCATCAGGATTCTTGAACCAAACACCATATAACAATCCTGCATGAATCAGTACAAACCCAGACAACATTCAGCTATTTCACCTTTTTACACACAAACATGTTATTTACAAAATTCATGTTGTTGGTATCTTCATATTGTTACTCTTACACTTTACATCAAGCTTCCAGAGATCACCATTTTCAAATATTTTTAGAGAATTACTTGTTGCTTTCTGAACATAAGCATTTTACAACTACTTCAAGTTAGACAGTTAAATGGCTCATTCTTGAAATGACTTACCTGTGAACCTGCTTACCACTTAGCAGTACAATAACATTTTCTTAAATCAGCCAAGACCATCAGTTGCTTGGAACAGAATCATAAATGCCAAAGGAAGGGCACCACCAAGTACAGTCCCCTATGGTGCCTGTTCCCAGATGGGTTTGCTGAAATTGGGTACAGAGGCGAGGTAGGCAGCCTTGCCCCTTGGTTATCTGGGGAAAGTAATCTCCAACTATTTTTCAAAAGGAAAGAGTTCCACTTGTAGAAATCACTTTTTTCTTCATTAAAGATCTGGCATGCACCTTAAAAGTGTTACATCAATAGAAAAGACACCTTTGCTTCAAAAATGCAATGAGAAAATTGTAGAACAAGCAATTGTACACAGCAGCAGTAAATAGTGTGGGCAAACAAAATAGATGCAAAACTTTTGCATTTGGTAGACTACTGTTGCTCTCCTAACAGTAGATGCATCTGCTTCCATCTGCCACTTACTCTGTCACAATTTTATTCAGAAGTCTGTTAGTTCACACAACTTTAAAAAGTAAGGTTTTAGTGCCAGAGTTTACAGTGACCGCCTCTTGTATCTGATAACAGGGTTGTTAGGTGTGTGTATCATTGTTGTATAATTTATAGTTGGAAAATAGTCATTGATGAGATCAAATTCGTACAAACGAAGCAAAGTAGACCAAATCGTCTTAATTTGAACATAAGCAAAGTTTTCTCCAATGCAGCGATGACGGCCTAGAAGGAAAGCCATAAAATGCAGTTAGAATATTTTTTTGCATCCTCTTTGACAATCAGCTAACCTTAGAAGTTTTATGCACAGTAGTTTCCCCTTTCTCAACAGTCTGAGGCTGTGATGTTTCACATACCCCATTCTATCTATATAATTGCATCCAAGTCTTATTTTTCCAAGTTGTCAGTGCATAAAACAGACAAGTAAATGGAATGAGATTGTGATGTTCTGTCCCCACTAGAAAGCACTAGTCTGTGTATCAGGAAAGAAGCATTTGCAACACTGGAGATACTAGATCAGCTCTAACTCCATGATGGCAATATTTGCAAATTGTTCTGGAAGTTGGGACACTGCAGACTTTTGCTCTGCCTTCAACTGAACTTGTACTAGCAGGTTTGTCCTTGACTTGAAAAGATGGGAGTCAAGCATCACTCATGCTAACCTAAAGGTGTTTGGATAACTGCTGTGAGAGAGATATACAACTATGATTAATGCAGAACTATTAACTTAATTCTTTTAACAGCACTGTCACAGTAAGAAAACTTTCAGGCAGAAATAGAATAAAAGAAATCTCTCCTCAGGAGCTTCAGTGTAGAGAGGAGCTGTAGGAGATGGCTGGTGTGAGCCACCTCAGCACAACCTCACACAAGGTGCTGTATTCTCTTACTCACCAGCACCAAATGGAATGTATGCAAACTTCTCTCCAGCTGCTGGGTTATCTTGGAGGTATCTGTCAGGCTTGAAGTCCAGAGCCTCATTCCAGGAGTCTCTGAGTCTGTGGTTAACAGTGGGAGATACACACACTTGATGGCCAGGAGGAATATTGTATCCAGCAACAGTCTACAAGAGAAATGACAAATGTCTCAATTTTCCTTTTAAAAGTGTTACCTGAAATATCACATCATGAGGCTTAAATTTCAAGGTATTTTGGCTAAGTGCATTTAAAATTAATGCAACCTAACACTTCCTCTCTTACTTGTAGAGGACATCTCAAGTAGTTGCAGGAACCTTCTAGTTGTTTGAGTAAGGATGACAATTCTACAGAGGGAGGTTTTAAAAAGAAACAGAAAGAATGAACTTAAAATTTATTGAAAACCATTAACACTGAAGGGACATAGTTAATAAAATATTTGATTTTTTTTTGTCATGGTATTGTTTGTGTACAAGCAGCAAGTTTTCTTTCAGATTTACCTAGATTGTATTAAATGCATGCCAAATTTTTCCATGACAGCTATTAAAAACACCTGGCAAACAAAAGATGGTGGCACCAAACAAAGCTCAAATAAGACTGGTAGCTACAAGAAAGGGTCAGTTTTGCTGAAGAAAACTGCACATGGCTGTTCCTAAGTTCCAGAGCTGCTCTTCTCCAGTGGAACAATCCCTGTTCCCTCAGCCTCTCGGCACCAGTGCTGCAGCCCCCTCCCATCCAGGTGGGCCCTCTGCTTGTTTCTCTTGCTTTCTGGGGGCTGCAGCGGTCTGAAACTGGACACAATCCCCCATGAAAGTAAAAAATACCAAGTTCAAGGTATTGGCTGCTTTCCTAGCTCAACACTGGCTATGCTACCACTGACAGAACCCCAGACTGCCACCAGCTTTCCTCCCTGCCAGTAAAAACATCTCACTTACGTTTCATCCTGCCAGCCAAGATAACTCTGACCTGGCCTGTGCTGCTGCAGTGAAATTAGCTCCAAAAAGTGTCCTCACCTGAGGAGTTCTGGCCATTCTCATCATGGTCATGATAGGAGGTCTAAGCCTTAAAGTTTCTTTTAGACAGCGATCCAGCAAACTGAGATCCTTGAGCTGTAAATACAGAGAAAAGGATGGATCAAAATATAGCCAAGTTTATTCAACACAAAATGCTATTTAAAAACAAATTTAAAAATCAAAGATTATATTTACATGTACTTTATTAGCTACACTGATTATTTCTTTTCCATTTGATTAAATGAAGAAGGAAAAAATCACTGACCAAGCAGTGTCTTAGTGATCTGTCTCTTAAGTATTTTCTGTTGCTTAAAGAACAAGGTCACGTTGCATTGATTTCCTCAGTAGAATTACAAGGATCTTCCTCTGCTAAAGATCTATCATTTATTAAACATAGGAACTGCAATTTCCTATGATGGACCCTGATTAAAAAAACCAGTATCAAGCTGAAAATTTACTTGGATAGGAAGAGAAATGTACTGGCAAACAGTGTTACCACAGAATGACTGCAAATTATTATTTTAACACAAAAGCATGTGACTGTCTTTCATGTAAATAAGCATCTAGAAGTATAAAAATAGCCCTCAGGACTAATGTAACATACAAACCTGGTCATAAGTTAAGGGTGGCAAGTCCTCCCCACACACTGCCTTCTGTTCTGCGTAGCACTGTTCCTGTATGGCTTTGTCCCTGGCGAGGAAGAAGCCGAGCCAGGCGCTGGTGGTGGAGGACGTGTGCTGCCCTGCCAGCAGCAGCCCGATCAGCATCCCCGCAATCTCATCGTCCGTCAGCGCGCGGCCGTCCCTGCATCGGGGGGAACCAATGTGGGGCTTTGTCTGGTCACGTTCATCATTTAGCATTGCTGTTTATACAGCAGCATTTACAATTTATTGTAATGTACTCCTTCTTCTATTCTTTTATTGCCTACCCCAAACCATGACGCAAAAGATCTAAGGGTAGGGAGATAGGAGAACAGAGCAAGAGAGGCTCTTTGAGAGCCTTAAAGAAGATCATTCCTCAACAGCCAGCAAAGAGAAAGGAATCAACCTCAGCCACCTCATGACCACCAATGAAAATCTCAGAAATCTGAATAACCATTGACAAGTGAAGTTTTAAACCTGTTTTTAAGAATACAACTCGGACAAATTCCATGCAACAAAACCACTTCAGAACACGAGGGAGTGTTTCTTGGGTTTTGGTAGACAGTTCCGACTAAAAAGCTCAAAGCTAAAGTAAATCTTCAAACAAGCCTTTAAACTCTTGGCTTACTTGTATGAAGCATCAAGTAGAGTTTGGAGCATGTCATCCTCCTTTTCCTCAGACTTTCGACGTTTCTGGATAACCTTGTAGAAAATCTTCTTTATTTCTCTGTGTGCTCGATCTCGTCGTCTGCAATTCAAAACTTTAGCATTAGCAACTTTATACAACATAACACAAAAGGCTTATGAGGATTTATTGGGATGTCTAGAATAGCTCACAAAGAAGTGATAGGGATGGGGGGCAATCCAAACAACAGTGATGTTTAGACAAAATGTTTAAGTTGCTTCCTCTGTTACTGCTGGTACCTGAAGCTGGGCAGAGGCAGCCAGCCTGGCAGCAGCCAGGCAGCGTGAGTGAAACCCCCGTCCAGGTCGGCGTACAGCTGAGCCACCTTCTCATCCAGCAAGCCTCGGATTTCCTTCCCATGCAAGCAGTGACTTGCTGTCAAAATGATCAGTTCTGAAAGGGCTTCAAACAGGTCTGAGGAAGGATTTGAAAAACATTACTGAAATGTGTCTTATCAGACATCTCTTGGAACAACTTTTTAATTAGATCACTAATACCTTTCTTCCAAAGTATTTCTTTCTAGAAATTTTTCTAGCAGGGTTAGTAATTCTTCCAAAGCAAGCCATGCATCACAAGCTCAATCCTTAATAAACATAAGTGAAGTCATACAAAGATTTAACCTTGAAATCCAAATCCATGGGAAACCAGTTAGCTTTGCTGCTCACTGAATTATTTTTATATAGTAGTATTTAGACACTTAAATATCCATTTATATATTACCATGTTATTAACTATATTTACATAGAAATCATATACATTCAAAATAATTCAATATATTAAAATGTGACATTGATTATATATTTTATGCATTTAAAATAAGTATTTATGTTTAAATTATATTTCACACTGTTATGCAATTGTGAGCTTGCAACAATGATGATGGACAAGCTGGGAATGAGGGAAAATAACAATTTCACTATTTATTTCACTATTTCACTATTCACTAACATAACCATATCAGCTTTGAAGATGCAGTTTTTCACCATAGAAACTCCCAGAGCCAAGATCTCCAGCACAGGCTCTCTAGTAAGTCAGAGCAGCAGCTTTTCCCAGGGACTAGGAAGTGATGACACTGAGCTGACTGATACTATCCAAAACAAGCACAATGGGTGCACTATGAGCTGAGCAAGCAGGCAAAACTAAGCTAGTCCTTCACTCCCTCCTGTGACTTTCTGAGCAGCTTTATTCTCCAATAGCCTTACATTTGATTTTTAAAAATCTGTATTTTCTTTCTTCTGATGTTCAGTACACTTTTACCTATGTAATTTTTAATTTCTTTTATATTGCAGTACATCTTTTACAAAAATATTCTGCATTGGCCTTAAGTACTTCCCAGAAAACTGGAGGAAAAATACATTTGATCCTGCTTACTTTTCTCTCCACATTCTCCCCATGCTTTGAAATACTCCTTTGTTTCTTCTTCAATCACAGATACATGCTGTCTAAACTGGGCAATGTTTAGCCCAGTTTTGAGCATCTTCTTCTGTTCCAAAAATATCTAAAAGAACCAAGACAGAAAAAGCAATCAATACAAGGATCATCATATTAATGTGACTAAAACTTATTAGAATTTGTACTATAAGAACATCCAGAAACAAATATGGATTATGGTTAGGACTGGAGGGTACAGCAGATACTCAGTGTTATCTAATAGGTAATACTCTACTTTTCACCTTTGTCTTTCAAGCAATAATTCAGAAACACTTAAGCAAAATAATAGCTCAAAGGAGCCACAGTTCTCTCTTTTGCATTACCAAACAAAAAAAAATCTTTTACTATCTTCACTAAGCGTTATCCCTGAAGACACAAGATGCATGCAAAGTTGAACTGTGGAATGCCCTTTAGATATACAATCACAAACATAACCAGCCCCATCTTTCAAAGTCTGGATTTAGCCTGTGTCCCCTGATATGTGGCCTCCTCACTTTCTCTCCCTCTCCTGTGTTCTCTCAGGCAGAAGGACCCTGGACTAGAGGTGACCTTTTCTTTTACAGAGCCCTTTGATCTCACTGCCCAGGAAGTCAGATACAGAAGCAAGAAGCAAACTGCTTCCTAGGAAAATAGTGAGTTTCACACCCTTCTCACCTCTTCTCTTTTTCTATGTATAGATTCTTGGTTAACAAACCTACTGGTGAAAAGCCCTTCAGTAGATGAAACCCATTCAATGCATTGACAGGACATTGACTCATAAAATTAATAATTTGATCTTTAAGCCCTAATTATGAATGAAGCATTTGCCCTATGGCTCTGCACTGTACCATGAGTAATACAGCAAAAACTGTCTTCCCACCAAGGGCTCTGCATGTACAATACAGAACAAAAGGCATTAAAAGAAAAGCTGCTTCCTAGAAGTTCTGTTTTGAGAATGTAGTGAGGGCCCCAGCAAGTCTGTCAGAGGGCACACATGCCACAGAGCAGAGACTAGCACATTTTCCCTTGCAGCATGCTAGCCAGCCTCCAGCTTGATGGACACAGGAATGGCACACAGAGGAGTGAACACATCCTCTGCAATTTCAGCTCCTCTCAACAAAAAACTATCTGCAAGAGGCTTGGAGGGAGGAGAGAGAGTGAATATGAGTCGATATATTGACTGGTTATTAACAATTACCAGAATCAGTGGTAAATAAGAAAATTACTCATTTTGAAGAATAGTTCTTCCAAACACATGACTGAAAGTCACAGAATTAGTAGATACTTAGCAGCTTAAGCAGAGAAAAGGGGGTCTCAAAAAAAAACTTGTAGAATGCCTACAAAATTTTCCATGGCTCTCTAAATGCCCTCACAGAATTAAGGACAAACCATGACCTTTAAGTTTCAGACATCCCATGACAGTCAGAATCCACAAAACAAGCACAACACAGTGAAAATCTGGTCAGCTTAGCAGTCTGACTCACTGATACTCTTCTGAAATTAGTATATACCAAGGAAAAACCTGAGATGTATTGCAGAGAACCATGCATCTTCCATGCTCCAGCAGCTGCAAAAGTTATTCACAACTCTATCCCTGACTTTTTGAGGAAGAACTCTTGACTACCTGAACTGGGAGAAAAAAACACCCAAGTCTGTTAGAATGGTTCCACTCGTGGAAGAGTGGACACAAGAAATGATCTCCTACTTGTTATCCAGGCTGCAGTCCTGCTGGTTCTCATAGTGATGAGGAGCTATGCAAATCCATCAAGTGGCAAAGAACCTACTACCCAACCAACCAATTTTCCCCCCAAACTGCTATCCACAATTCAGTACTCCCTGACAAAGGAGGAGACAACCAAATTCTCCTTTACCTACTTAGAGAGTAGCAAGCTGTAGGTAATAGCTGTGTATGAGATTTCCAAAAGAACAGGGTAAGAACAGCATGCTTACTCTGTGGCAAAATGCCAGCGTGGAGGCAAAGAGAGTAGTGATTACTGCCCCTAAGCCACATCATTAATAGGGCAACAATCACAGCACATAGGCAGGGATGAATGAGGAGGCATGCTAAGGAGGAAGAGAAATTGATGTTCACAGAAACTAGTCAAATGACTGGAATTTATACAAACAAAATGAGGCCAAAACTGAAAATCCAAAAATAAAGTATATCATAGTGCTGTTTCTTCCACCCAACCACTCTGCTATACAACATGCACTGAACACAGAGTGCCAGTGGAGCAAGTGTGGGCTCAGAAAAGTTGGGTTCTGCAGTTTGAGAGTGTGACATGACAGGCCACCCTCACAAACAAGAAAGCAGCCAATGGTTAGCTCAGATACAATGCCACATGACATAGCCTCTGTGCTCCCATGCAGACTGTATTCTGCAAACATACACAGAATGATTTCTGTCTGAGCAAAGCAAACCTTGTGGTTTAAACTGTTAAATTATTATCCCATATCTAGATTTGGCATGGCATAATGTCACCACTCTGAGGGCTTTTTCAGAATAAAGACCTGAAGTTGCTTGGAAGAGAAAACTGAGCTGAAGTGAGTGGCATGCTGCAAGGGAAAAGTGACACACTATTTTTTCCACTGCAGTGAGATTAGATGGTTTCAAGAACAAAAGATGACATCCAGAGTGACAAATGGCCAATGGCAAAGAAAGCAACCTGAACATGCTCAGTCTTGATTATCCAGATGAGACCATTCACCTGCTGCAATATGCCACAGTTTGTATGAACACAACCCCAACACACAGAGCCAAGAGCTCAGGGCTGCCTACTCAGCAGTTTGCTTTTCTGCTCATCTGATATTTCAATACAAACCGCGTTCGGGACGTCGTAGGCAACGCCCTTGCCGAAGACCGGCGTGGTTAACCGCGAGTACACATCCTCCGCGTTCAAATCCTCGTTCTTGCTGTTGAACAGTAGAGCAGCAGCATCACTGCCCAGCAGGTATGTGAATGTCTTGCCAACCATAGTGAAACTGAACACAGGTCCATACTAAGAGAGAGAATAAACAAAAAAAAAACAAAAAAAAATTCTTTTAAATAAGAACAAAAATCATTAAATCCCTGTCTCTCTGTGCAGTCTTTCATAAATTACTTTTTCTCCTAAAAAGCATCCAGGCATTTATTAAAGATAAATATATTTTAAACCACATTTAAATACATTCTCAATGTACATACTAATGATATCTAACGCTATAATGAACACATGTGAATGTACACATTGGAAAACCATTTATTTTAGAAAATATAAATAAAAGATCAGTCACACTAAAAAAAAATAGCAGAGAGATTGCAGCACATACTGACCCCAGTAATCTAAAAACACTGTCTCAAAAATTCTGGATTTGGAGTTATGCATAGATAATTAAGGGCAAATAAAATTTTGAAGTTTAAAAGTCATCCCCAGCAGACCTTCATGCACCAAATCTGGCTTGCTCTAAGCCAACCAAGCTAAGATTTAAGCTTATAACTCTAGTTTTAGACAATGTGAAACAGTTTGATTAATTTAATTGGAATTAAGGCTCTGCTGATTTAGTTAATTTCTTCTAGGCTGTTACAGTATAAAAACTACTGAGGTTTTATACACCAGCTCTTTTAACATCAGAGAGGCCTTAAAATTCATCAGGTTGCCCACAGAGGTGGTTGGCTATATTCCAACCTGGTCATAGATTGGTAAAGAATATGATTAAAAGTTACCAATTGCAGCAAGAAAAAACTTAATGAAAATGGCTTTTTAATTAACTTGTGATTCAGCTATGAGCATTACCCAAATGTACTAGCAGATTTATGACATGTGAATCATGAGACCTTAGAAAACACTGCTGCTACATGAAGAGATCTGAAGATCACAGAGCCTACTGTGCACACTCCATTCCATGTTCGAGGTGGTAAATGAGAATGGACTGATTTTAAACAGACTTCAGACACAGAATTTAACAGATACACAAAGTATTTTTATATATGCTCAGCCAGTCATGTGGGAAAACATACCTTGTCATAAGCATTTTCCAAAAATTCAATGGGACTTTTTCCAAAAGCAATTGCATGACCAAGAAAAGGGATGCCTGATGAAATAAAAGGTGGGTAGTTCTGTAAAAGAAAGAGAAAAATAATTACTGAATTTTCTTCAGAGATTATCACAGAATCATGAACTAATAGAATATCCTGAGCTGGAGGGGACCCACAAGGATCGAAGTCCAACTCCTGGCCCTGCACAGGACCATCCCCAAGGGTAACAGCGTGTGCCTGACAGAGTTGTTCAAGTGCTTCTTGAACTCTGCCAGGCTTGGTGCTCTGACCACTTTCCTGGCATGTGCCAGTACCCAAAAGTAATAAATTCATGTCCATTTACATAAAAACTAACCACAGAGGAAGTTTTAAATATGTTTGTTTAAACTATTTCGTGAAAAGGCCAACTTTAAGAACATACTCAGTTGTTCAGATAGAACTACATTTAAAAGCAGCACTGGTTAAAATAAAGTGAATATTATTAAGATTCTTCCTATGCTGCCTCTGAACGTGAAGCACAAAGATACCGCAACAGAGAAGGCAGTCAGAAACGAAACACCGCTGGAAGATTTGTTAAAAAGCCTCTCAAAAGCAGCTCCACGTTAGCACTGTGTTTCGTACATGAGCGGGCACCTTCTCTGAAGCTCCACCGGTGAAACAGCACCGGGAACGCCCCGGAGCTCCGCAAGCCGGGAGCGCCTCTTCCCCCCGCGGTACCGAGCAGCCCGGCAGGGCCAAG
>WEIU01010363.1:25970-36708 GCA_013389925.1 Aegithalos caudatus
GCTCGGCCCCATCGGCGGCGGCGCCCGGGCGTTCGGAATGCCGCGGATCCTCGAACACCCGGGCGATGCTGTTCTCCGGGAAATGAGGCTTATTATGACCGTGAGCCGTCCCGCCGGCATCGTTGCCGGCGCCCCCGCTGACCGCCCAGGGCGCTGGTTTGTAAGGCTGAACAGCACGCGGAGAACGAGGACGGTTCATTTGTGTTTAATTCCAGATGCTCCAAAAGTTTAATGTCAAAAAATACTGGTTTTGAAATGAGTTTCCACTAAGACCTAAGGGTTTAAGATCAAATAGTGCACAAAGCTGCATGTGGAAACAGAGCTCATCACAGCCGAGGTCAGCTTGTCCACCTACAAATTTTTTAAGTCGACAGGAACGTATCTTCGTGCATTTCCATAAAATTCTGGTTTCGGTAGGTCTTTTAAAGGCAGCATTTGTTCATCCAGTGAGTCCAGTCAGTTTCTAAAGTTTAAATGTGTAAATCTGGGAATACTAGCAGGAAGCCAGGTTGATCATTACATACGAGACATTTCAACAGGGTACAGTTGGAAAGATTATCTGTAATGCTTTTAAATAAATTTTTGCAAAATTCAGAAACCTAAATTCTCATAAATTCCCTACTTCTCATAAATTCCCTCCTCATAAATTCCCTCCTCATAAATTCCCTCCCTATGAAGTAGGGAATTTATGAGAATTTATGACTATTTGTTGTCATCAGTTCTGAATACTTTTAGTTTTGTCAACTGGAAAAGATGCACAGGCATAAGCTTGTTACTGAATGAATACTCTTGTACTTTTGTACATCTGTAGTATCCTCTGGTAAACCCTGTATCAAGGTCTCACATATGCTGAGTATTAGCAGGTGAGTGGAGGTAGCAGAGAACACCTGTGAATGCTGAGATGTGCATGGAATCAGTGTTGAGTACCTTCAAACTCTTCATGCCAGCTATGGGATCTGGTAAAGTTTTCAATTTGTTGCCTGCAAGCTCTGAAGTTTCAACACTTCAGTGCCAAAGGAAATTCCTCAGTGTTGTAGTGATTAAGAAAGGGTTCCTTCGTATTTACAAGCCTTGACACTTCTTTTGAGAGAGGAGTTGTCACTGGTTGTTACTGACATTTCACTCTGTCAGTTTATGAAGTAAGGACATTTTTGGTGGAATAATGTCAGTCTATTTCTTCCAAGGGAGAGGATTATTTTTATATATTTACCCTATCATAATAACAATTAAGGTAAAACAGAGCTTTTGCAAACCATGGATGTTGTTTCTGTTGAACCTGTATTTCTTTTTTGTAGTCAACAGCCTGGCTTTAAACTGCATTGAGCTGTAAGCTGACAATGGTTGGGAAACCCCTCCCTCCCTGGAGCAATTGTTCCCTGTGCCAAGCAGCAACAGGACATCCCCCCAGGACCAAGGCTGCTCTCTTGAACAACCTGCTCACTGGGGTCAGTTATTCCACTTGGTAAAATCCTGCCTATATGTCACAGTTTTAAGTTCTCAGTTACTGTTTTGCCATACAAGGTATGGCTGAGTGTTCTACTCAACTCTTTGCTTTTGGCAGCTGTACAGCTTCTTGTAGAATTGCTTGTTAGATGGACTATAGGTGGTGAGCTGGGCAGCTCATGTTTACAAAGGCAAAAGTGTCAACTTTGCCCATCTTGCAGCCCATTTTCACTGTTTTTTTGTTGGGTAGTGATATGAGGGTTGTTACAAATGGTCTGTCTCAGTGGTGTTGGAGTTCTCCCCGTTCCCATTTTTCATTTCCTCACTTCCAGATGAAAGGAGAGCACACACCTGCCTTGGCCCAGCAGGGCAGCAGAGCTCCCATGTACCCAGTGCCAGAAGCCTCTGGGACTGCAGAGTTGGGCTCTTGCTGCTCAGTGGCTGCACTGATGTGCGACATCTGCAAACTTCTGCCTTGCCACGATGAACAGCTTCCCATTGACCTGGTAAATTCCTGAGCAGTTCCCAAGGTGCACTACCTGAATTTAGAGTCGTCATGGGACTCTCCCTCTGGTCCTCTCTGATGCTCTTCTTCCATGCCTCACAAAGATGAGCCTGTTACAAACTACTGCTCTTTGGTAGTAACACCAGCTTGGTGTAACATTTGATGGCACCTTCATGCTGGCTACAAAAATAGAAACACCAAATATGACTTGTTGCAAACAATTTATTAGGAAGTAATGAATAAGAATTTAGCAGAAAGGACTATACAGCAATAAGGCATAGTGATAGTATAGTTACATAGGCAACTGACACACCTTCCTAATATTTTCCTCTAGTTTTCTAAGAAAGTGCTATGTAGAGAAATGTATTTCTGATACCAGTGCCTTGTGATAGCAGGGATGCATAATGAAGGACCTGACTGTTGCATTATTTACCTTAAATAAAGCATAACAATCCATGAAAATTTACTGTTATTTAGGCCTGTTAAGTTTAAGTAGAAAAGTACAGCTTGCTAAGAAGAATACAAAATACAAGTCTCCTGTTCACATTTTTAATGGCTTACTACTTTAGTTTCTTAAACTGCAGTTACTTGTAAGGTGTGAGTTAAGTTACTATACAACAGCACAGTTCTTCACATTCATTTTAGCTTTTATTTGAAAACTTAGAGGCAAGTGCTTATTTTTATTTTTATAAAAGCTTTTTTTTTACAAAATATTGCACACTGTTTTAGCATGCAGTTTACACGGAAGAAATAGTCAAGTGCACTTAAAACCCTGAAATACAACCAGAAACTTCAAAGTTTTGTGTTACAGATACTATTTTAATGTACAATGATATGTTTCAGACTGCATAGGATCCCACCTTACATTTGGGACCCAACTTGTTGAGCCCCAACCCTGACTCTACAAAGAGCAGGCAGAATGCTTACAGACTGTATCTGACTTCTTTGTCATCTTCATTCCTGCATCCTGCACTGCTCTTAGCCTGAAGAAACTGAATTAATCAGTAGGAAAATTAATTGAACAGAAATAACTTAGTACCCCCTGTATGAGCTTTTGTTACTGCATATGTGTTGTAATCCAGGGTAGGATTTATAAAACTTTCTGAAGTCCTCTGAGTAAGGTTCATCTGTAAATCCCTGTCTCCCTCTCCTCCATACATACATTTCATATTGCACAGCAAAAGTAAAAACCCATTTTACAAAACAAGCATGCTAAACATTCAATATGGCTTCTGAATGATTTAAAGTATTTCCCTTTTGGCATCCTCATGCAGTATTTTAGAATAAATATGAATACAAAGTATGAGAAAGTTAGAGTAAAAATAAAGCGAGCTAAAATGTTTGTCAGAAACCAAATAAAAAACAAGAGTTTATCAAAAGTTGTTTCTCAAAGGTCTAACTGGTCTAACTGGTCTTTTAAGCATATTTATCTTATCTTAAAAATACAGGGTGTCTACAAAATACTGCAACATATACCACCTCCTCAATGTTCCACACAATGACACGAAAGGTAAACAGGTTAACTGAGACTTGCTTCATGGCACTCCTAGTCCCATATTTCTCTGGGAACAAAAGCTTTACTGGATTCATGCTCATCCAACTTAGTAAACCATTTAGATTTTATCATCTTTATTGGTTATGCTCGAGCCCTACAATAGTTAATATATGAAAAACAAAAATATTTATAAAAATAATAGATATGTTGTATAGTTTTTTTAAAAAAATAAACCATGCAGCTTCTGTACAAAGTTAAAAAACTGTACAAATTGACTTTTCTATTGTGTAAAATTCATGTACATGGAAGTCCTGTTATGGGGAGGAACAAGTTGTTTTTTGCTCAGCCATCAGATGCCATCTCGTAACTGTTGTTCATTTCCATCACTCGTTTCTTTCAGTTGGCATTAGCTGGCCATTTAATTTCATCAGGAGTTTTACAACCAGTCCTGCCTGTGTAAAGGGATGCAATTAAATTCTATCAGCATTGCAGAACTATGACAATCAAGTACATGACAAAAGCAATTCTCAGCTTTATTCAATCTCAAACTCCATTACTTTCGATCACAAAGTTACTGGCTCCAGCTCTCTGAATCTCACTATATTTGGAATTAATCTAAGAGAATAAGGGATTGGGCATATGCAAGAAACAGTTTCTATTAAACAAAATGTTTGTCCTAATGATTATAGATGCATTTTATGTATTTTGAATTCTGAAAGCTTCACATGCTAAGAAAACAAGCAAACATTCTGAAATATTAATAATAAGGTTTTAAAATAATACTTGTGGGGGCTTGGCTTAGGCATCTTTTATACTGTGCAAGGGTGGTCAATCTCAAGAGAAAAGAGGCTTGTGTATCTAATTTAGAAAAAAAAATAATTGAACGTAAAGGATGCAAAATGATAGTGCTTACCTGTTTGGTATGCACAATAAAGCTCATTTTGTTTTCCAGACTGTGGATTTGGAAACAAGTATCTCCATCTCCCAACTGCCACATAAAGCAGCCGTACTTTAGGCTGATGAGTAAAGCCTATGATCAAAGGTAGGAAACTGTCACTCAGAAAATATCCTCCATAGTTGCAAACTCAACTTCCCTTCATTCACAAAGCCAGGATTCAGACTTAAACCACTATGTTCCACAATGCAGTTGTAGTTCATAAAGTAGTAAAGTGAAAAAATACAAGACTTTGTTACTTTGTTAGTGACTTATAAAGATCTTAAAATCTTGGAAATTTTCAGTCAAGTTTAACTGAACAGTTGGATGTGAAATTACCTCTAGGACAAAGATTTTAAGAGAAGACAATTAAGTTTTATAGTTATCACTGGCAGTTCACTTAAGCTGACCTTTGTTTCCATGTTGAGGAGGTGCAGCCCTTTTACATTTACTCCTACGTACACTTTGATGACTTTATGGCTACTTGAAGTTGCTTTGGTGAATATCTGTCCTGTGAAAAAAGCTGCTCCATAAGTAGGAATTTCCCAGCAATTCTGCAAGAACATGCGCTGAAGGTGATGCATCTCCTTACTGACACCTTCACTGGTGCTGAGACTCTAAAAATAAACAAACAATGGCAATCAACAAGTCCTTCCAAAAACAGTCGTGACTGAAGGAAATCCACTGTTCAATGCAATCCCTACTAAATGCATATTTCTAAAGTGCCTTCCCATCAACAATCTTCCTACAGCTAAATTAAACCTTAGAGCCATGGAAAGGCTCAAGTGCTACAAGAGACTGAGGCAAAACCCAGATACTGATACGAGCCTTGGAACTGTGAGCACAGACACACAACCTCTGAGGGCCCCAGAGCTTTGCCTCTCTCAGAAGTAATTGGGACTTGGGATCAGCAGCTATGCACCCATCTGATACTAAATGCACTTAAACTAAGCATTCTTCCTCCTTTAAGGGGTCCAATCCAGTGAGACATGTTAAGATGAGAAGTACCTCCTTCCAAAAACATGGACTGTTTTTTCTTTTCTAAGCAAAAGAGAGGTGCTGATCTCTTTTCATTAGTGCAGCCTTCATTCAGAGTGAGACAGGCTTCTGTTCCTTCCTCTTCAGTAGAGTGCAGCAGTCAGAACAAACTATCCCTGGAGTGCTCCTCAAACCAGAATGATAACAACCACTCTAACAAATAAAAAATTGGTTGGGCCATGGACAAATCACAAGGCACAGACACGAAGGAGAACACAAATCTTCAACAGTAAGGGGGCCGTGACTGTGGGTGTGGTAGACAGGATCAGCCTCTCTGGATCCACACCCTGCCTTACAGCTTACCTGAATTCTACACAGCAATTTCTATCATGTAAAATCTTCAGAACAAAAGACTGCAATGGTTTTCCCCTTCCCCCCATGCCCCACACCCCAAAATAATGTCCCAAAAGCAGAAGTCAAGAAAGCTATGCTTATTCTTACATATAATTTGATGACAGAGTAGAGATGACTTTGCTACACCATAGTCTTAGACCACCATCATCCCCTCCTTCATCTCTATTGGAAAGAATAGGAATGATTTGCTAATTTCTGACAAAAAAGGTGTGGGGACCAAAAGAAAATGTATGACTGAGAAATCTCATCTCAGAAAGAGGGACAAGGTTTGAGAACATTCCCTAGGCACCTCTGCAGCATTTCCTGGCAGCTACCTTTAGTGATGCACATCAGCTGGTACCAGTTCTCTTTCTGACACGCCTCGCTTTTTCCACAATTACTTGTGAAGACCATAAATTTAATCTGATCTCATTTGGGACCCACAGCCCTCAGTTAGATGCATTCTTACACAAGCAGCCCAAGCCCAAAAAATTTAGAATATTTGCTCATTTAACTGCTCTAATCAAAGAAGTTTATGTGTGTGTATGTATGCACATATGCACATCAGCAGCACTAGCAGATCCCCAAGATACAAGTTACACTGACAAAAAAGGATTTTGGGGATCTATTGTTACAAGCAGACATGGGAATTTAAATCAGAGTAGATTTTTTCACACCTATGCCTGAATTGGAAGTGTGTCCAACGTACAGCTAACACTGAAGGTAAATGAAGAGATAACAAACATATTTACTTCTAACAAAGAGATCTGTAGCTGTACAAGAAATATATTCCAACAACCCATCCCAAAAATTCAGAACATACACATTTTTAGCTTTTTTATACCAGTAATTCTGTTCATTAATTGACAACCAAACAGTCAAAAATGTTTAAGAACAGGTTTTTCTACTACCTGCTTATTTGTCTTACCTTGTATTCATGAAGTATCCTGTTTGTCCAATGAGGAGCTTTGCTTTTTAATTTGGTTATTGGTACAATTGATTTAAGATTTTCTTCACTAAGAGAAAAACAAAGAGGAACAAAGTTTTTCTTCACTAAACAAAGTAAGAAAAAAGAACAGTGTCTGCCACAGTGTACAGTGCAATTCACAATTAGTGAAAATCCAGCCTTACATTATACACTCGCTATCACACATCATGGACATGGCATGGAGAGGAAATGCCAGCAAAACACACGACTCACACTTGGTTAGAGAGCAGTTTGGTGAATTCCAGGTTGGAAGGAAGTCAAAATAATATACAAAATGCCATTTACATCAGCATATCACATACTCAGAAAATATGACACATTGTAGATGCTCTTCCTTCCACCCCTGTAGCCAGCACTATCAAGGACTCAGCTCAATTAATTTCCACATTAAAGTTATATATTACATGACATGAAAGAGAAGCTACTTACCTCAACTGCCTTTTTTAAAAAAACCAAAATGAAGGAAACAAAAAACACTAAAAGGCAGAATGCAAGCCTTTACTAGTTTGCTTTTATGCACAATTAAGACAGCCTCAATACCTAGTGATGTAACCTATTTAAACTGTATTTGGCAGTATATATGATCTGCCAAGCAAAAACCCTGCAGAGGACAGTGCATCAGATCTTTAAGATCAAGGATACTCTCATACAAACAACAGCCTGGATATATTTTTGGAGTTAGCAGTCTTTTAGTGAACATATATGTCAACAACAAAAAGAAAATTATGAAACTCTTCATCTTTATGAAGAAGAATTATGTGAATATGGATGGAAAACATGTTCAAATGGCTTTTTATCTAGCCCAAACTATCTTTGCAGATAGTCCTGTCTGTAGAGCCAAACACTGCCACTGAGCAGGATGTCCTTGGAACCACTGTACAGCTATGCTTCAGTGAAGAGAGGAACAGCACCCTGCAGCTGCTGGGAGTCAGCAGGGAGGAGTTTCACACAAAACTCAGCTGCACTGAACTGCACACTCCTACAGGAGGGCAGTCCCACCCCATTCTCCTTATGCTCCACCCACAGCTATGCAACTGCAGAACAACACATGCAAAAACCTGCCAGGCCAAGGCAGCTCAGCTGATGCTGTGAATAAGAGAAGATGGAAAGCACAGCAGCATTCCAGAACAGCACAGCTGCTGTTCCATGAATGAAGTGAGGTGGAGATGGCAGGGGGTGAAGACGTACACAGGAGAGAACTGGAATCTTCATGGGCTCAGATACTGCTATAGCAATGTATGTGGGAAGAACAAGCCATCCCAAAATAGCTCAGCTACTGTTGTGCTGGCATGCAGAGGGAAGGGGAGAGAAAAATACCATCTGGCTGAGCCCTACTGCTGCTATGGGTTTGACCAATTTAGTACAGCATTTCTCCTACAAATGGCAGGAGAGAAAGAGTATTGCTGCATGGTCTGTCCAAAGAGGGAAAGTCAATCCCACACATTTGGTCAAACTGCCATAGTAAGATGTTTCTTCAACATTGCTCAAAGCCTCAGTCCTGTCAGAACCCTTCAAATGAATACTGTGGTTTATTTTGGTGTTACTGTATCTCAGGACAGATTTTACAAACTATAGAACCTCCACCCCTCTGTCTATAGGACTGCAATAATTAAGATTAATAGATTTTCACACACAATGTCCATCTTCTATTAATGCTTACAAAGGTTACGTGATTACTCTGCGCTGTAACTCAGTGATGAAGAAAACCAATAAATATACCTAAAGTTTGAAGGTTCCATAGTAAGTGCTATCTAAAAATACTTAATCCAACACATAATTTTAAGTTTTAAACACATACTTACTTTAGCACAGCCTGTTTATGTTTCTTGCTCTCATAATTTCCATAGACTATTTGTAGAAGCAGACTTGCCAGTGTAATCAGCTTTGCATCAGGTGATGTATAAAAACCTTTCAGTAAATTGTATCTGGCCTCATCAAAAAGTATAAGAATAGCCAATGGATCCTCAATCTGTTAAAAAGATTAAATAATGTGATTTCTTTGTAAAAAGGAAAATAGGCTTAGAAACTATAAATACCATTTCTCACTGATTCAGAGACAGAAGAAAAAGGTGTGATCCTGACTGAAGCGTACATTTTAGTGGTGCTTTGTAATAAAAGCATTGCTTTTTATTGATTTGTTTAACTGATCTAACACAAATGAAAGGCAACTAGAACACCATGCCCAATCTAAAAGGTTCACAAAAATACTGGTATCTGTGGATTTTTTCCCCCTTGAATTCATTTTTGGTAATATGTTGGAATAATCCATTAAAATCCACCAATTAAATAACTGAAAAACAACAGACACACAAGGAAGAAAATCAGGCAGGTTGTTTTTAGCTGAATGACAGAGAGAGACTGACAAATGGAGACATTGGATAAACCCAACTGGGAGGGTGAGAAAGAGAGAGAGAACAAAGAGATGGCAGGAAGGCAAGAGAGAGGGAGGGAAGGATGTGAAGATTCAAACCATTACAGAAAAAGAGATGTCAAGTTTAAGTTTGAAAATTACTACAGTCACTATCAACACACTGAGTCACAGTGTTCTGAGTCTGACCATAATTTCATTCACTTCCAAGTGCTGACCTTTTTTTCTATTTCCAGTGGCAGTCTCACATCCCTTCTCAGGAAAAGCTGTGAAGTTTCCCTTTGAGGATCCAAGTTTGTCAGTTCAGTGAATATTTCAGGCCAGTCTCGAATGTGCTGCAAAGGTTTGTGATATGGCTTCAGCTGAAGACCTGAAAAAGAATAGGTTTGTTTCTAAATAAACAAACAGAATAACCCAGCACATACACACGCACATAAATGATTAAAAGCTGCACTAAACCCAGAGTATCTGAAATTGAGGACTCATTAACAAATATTTTCCCTATGTTTTCTAAACTGCTATACAGAAAAGGTTTTGAAAATATGGATTTATTGACAAAATTCTTAGCATCAATTCATTAAATGAAGTAGTGTTGAACTTCATTATTTGCAGTTTCTCAGGATGAAGTGCTATTTAAAAATTCAATTGGAGTACCAAGCCTGATCTTAAAAACACAATAATAAAGCATGAGAGACTGTTGTCTCTATTATTATGGCAGAAATACAGAGTCCAATAATCTTATTTCTGACAGAAAAATACAGATATAATTTATCTTATAGGCTCTTTTTGCATATATATAAAAACCATAAACTTTTCAGAACAGATATTCTTCTTTTTAATCTGTAAAATGTCTTGATTCTTAATAGGCTAAAGTCAATCAATGTTTCATGTTCTCCTGTGTATGAGAGCTGAGAAATTAATACAGAGCTTTCAACTACAGTCCTACTATGTACTAGAGTTTGTACCTTTGGCTTACTCAGTCACCCTGCCTGTCCTTGGATTATCACTTGGCTTTTTCTAGGAGTGAGATTCTAGGAGGCTGTATCTGCTTCATCCTCACTGCTCTGGCTTTCACACTGTGGCATTTCATAAGAAAAACTTATATGGATATGTTACAGCACAACACCTTTAACTGAGAACAATCTGTTCATTTAACTTATCCATCTTATATTCAAACACAGAGAATTATCATCTGTCCTACAAGCAAGAAACCTAAGGTCATCACAGTTGTACACAAACTGCAATGTACTTTATAATGAAACTTGTCCATTAGTTTTTTCAAGCCAGGAATGAGGAGCTCATTTTCAAATCTAGGCTAAATATCTAGAGAATTACTTGCTTTTACACAAACAATGTATCAGTGAGCTCTTCCCCCCAAATGCAAGCATAATACCTCAGTGATGCTATGAAAACATTACATACATATTTAGAAAAGGAAAAAAGCAGCAACTTTAACCCTAAAACACCTCCTTTTCTTCTCATTAACATCTATGTTTAGCTGAGGGTTACAGCTGTCATGTGGCATACAGCAAAGTAAAAAGGCCAATGGTATGACACTGGAAGAAAAAGATTAAAGAAAAATAAAGAAAAGATTTCCTGCAATAATCAGAGCTACTTAAAAAAAAAAAAAAACC
>WEIU01010363.1:49445-89649 GCA_013389925.1 Aegithalos caudatus
GGAGGCTCCGCGCATCGGGGTGTCGGCGGTGCTGTGCATCGCGGGGGGGCCGGGCCGGGAGGCGGCTCCGGGGGCGCCTCGGTGCCGTCGGCAGGCGAGGGGAACCGAGAGAGGTAGGCGGGAGCAGCCGGAGTGCGGAGGTGAAGGAGCGGCAGGTTACCGAGGTTAGTGCAGGGAGCTGCGGGGAAAGGGGATGGCCGGAGCCGGGGGATCAGGGGGAGAGAAGCCGCCTCGGGGCCGGGTTCTCGGCCGGCGGAGGGCCGAGGCTCGGCCGGATCGGTGGCAGCTACCCCGGGGCTGCCGGGACCGTCGTAAAGTTTGGAGCTGCCCGATGGCCTGGCTTCAGCCAGGTCCCGCCGCTGCGCTCATGCCCGCCTTGTTCGTAGCCGGGAAATCCTGCCTGGAAGGCAGAAGGGAAAAAGTATGAGTGGCCGGAGTGGGAACGTGGGCTGCGGGGCGAGCTGTGACAGAGCGACCTGGCTTCTGGCTCGGTACCGCCGTCAGAGCAGCCCTTGAATGAATTTAAGCGCTTGCGATCACAGGGGTGTGGGTGTTTTTTGTTTTTTTTTTTCTTTTTTCTTTTTTTTTTTTTTTTAACTTAGTGGAAAAAATTTCTTCTTGATACCGTAGCAGTTTTATGTAAGTAGCAGTATCCCTCTCCCAGGCATGTCTAAGCACATACTGGAAATTGAGCAACTTTTAAAAATTAATCTTAATAATTCATGACTAGTCAGTCTACTTCTTATTTACAGTTCAAATAGTATGCAGAGGATATACAGAGTCACGAAGAGATTCTCGGCAGAGTAAAGCACTAATACTATAGCTTAAATTGCTTCCATGGATCCCTCCATTATGACTAACCGCCCTTGATTGCACCTTCTTTGAGTGCATTTCTGTGCTTACCAGTTCCAGAAATGGAGTTTTTAGTTGCAGACATAACATCAATAATGTGCTGTAATTTAAGTACATTCACTAAAGAGAAAGACGGCTTTTGAGAGGATTTTGGCTGTAGAGGTTAGCAATGAGAAGAGACTGTGTCTTTCTTAAAGATATGGCTGTTTTATCCTTACTTTCATCTTTTTGATTTTCAATATGAAGTGTGGTTTAAATTCTCTTTAATCTCTTTTGCATGCAGAAGAAAATTACTCTTCTTCCTTGAGGGGGGAAAAAGACTTTCGTCATAAGAAAAACAACAGCATTTTTCAACTACTTAGATCATGTGACTTGTTTCATTAAGATGTCTACATAAAAGTAAATTGCTAGAATTTATAACAACTTTTTTTTTTCCTTTTTTGGATGTGGAAAGAGTAAGTGGTTTACAAATCACAGAAGAGGCTTCTGCAAACTTTAATTCCAGGCTTTTCTGTGATCCTGTACTCAGTCAATTCCTTCGTCAACAAATTTTACTTCAGTCCTTAATCAAAAGAATACATTTTAATAATACAGTCTGTTATTTTTGAATTACAGTATTACTATATATTACAGTATTACTGCTAAAAAGCTAAACAGTGTTGGTGGTGCTCTGTATTCATGTATATATGCATCAGCAGAGTATTATGAATGAAAATTATTTGTAAAAGAAAGAAAAAAAAAAAACTACAACAGTGGCACTATAATAATAATATCATTAGCCAAAACACAAAAATTAGGCAAATAAGTTTTATGCAGTCTCTTTTATTTTCACTCGTGCCATGCACATCCAGATAGGACTAGGTATGTATGTAAGTACATGATGAGGCTCCACAAAACATGGAATTTCCTGGATGTAGTTACATATCACATGTGAGCTTACAGGTAGCTCTTACATGTTCCTATCTGGCCTACACACTTCAGAAAATTACAGAAAAATAAGCATGTCAATATTAAAAGGAATGCCTTCTAAAGCTGTCAGCTTTTATTCAATGGAACAACTATAAAAATGGTTTAGAAACTGTAATTATGTCTTTGTTCACTGTATAAAACCTTGTTAATGCTATGGTTGATTTATTCTGTCCTGAGCAGTTTATCACCCCTCGTCTGTGACATCTCTGCTGTGATTGCTTATCACTATGTTTCTTTTTGTTTCAGTAGTAGAGCTTTGTTTATTAATCATTAACTAGTTTAGCTAGCGAGTCTTGTGATGTTTTGGATTTTTGTTTGTTTTGGTTTTTTAAAGACTTTTTTTGTTCTGTGTGTTGGAGGGATTTCTTGATGTTTTGTTTTGAGGGGGTTGTTTCTTTTTGAGGGGTTTTATTTGTTGGTTTTATTTTTGCTGTTCAGATGTCATGTAGCTACCGTTACCTGAGTAGTTCATTAACTTCTCCTTGGAATCTGATAACTAGATGTTGCTGTCTGCAGTTGTCACTGTTGAAGTTTTGTCAGCTTTGCTAAGGTGACTCATGCCAGTAAGGAGGAAAATTGAGAAGCTGGAGGTTACCGATATGTGTGCTGAACCAGTTACGTTTCTAATCATATTACTGTGTTTGCATAATTGGTAATGACACATAGCAAAGAGAGATCTGTTTAGCTTGAAGAGCAGCCCTGTGAAAATTCTGAAATGTTCAAAATGACGTGGAAAATTCTCTTTTCAACATCATTATCATCAGGCAAGGCTCTTACTGCTTTTGCTTCCTCCTCGCAAAATACATACCACATAGTTTTCTGTGGAGCATTATCGAAATCTCACTTACGTGTAAATTTTAGGAGGAAAGATTATTTCATGCAAGATTTTATTACATTTTACACTGAAAGTTCAAGCCAGGGACGTCTACCTAATGTTTAACAACTGCTGTTTATCTTCATAACTGTTAAATGTCTTCAAGAGTTACTGGAAACAGAAAAGTTTGCTTGTGACAGTGGAGGGCCAAGTGCAAGGTCCCCACCTGGGTCAGGGCAACTCTTGGTATTGATACAGGCTGGGGGGTGTAGGGATTGAGAGCAGCCCTCTCAAGGAGGACTCGAGAGTACTTTTGGGTGAAAAACTGGACATAAGCTGGCAGTCTGCACTTGCAGCCGAGAAAGCCAGTTGTATCCTGGAATACGTCAAAAGCAGCATGGCCAGCAGGTGAGGGAGGGGATTCTGCCCCTCTGCTCTGCCCTGGTGAGAGACCCCACCTGGAATGCTGCATCCAGCTCTGGGCCCCTAAAACAGCAGACAGGAACCTGTTGGAGCAGGTCTGGAGGAGGGACACAAACATGGAGCAGCTTTCCTATGAAGAATGGCTGGGAGCGTTGGGGTTCCTCACCCTGCAGAAGGCTCCAAGGAGATGCTGTTGCAACCTTTTGTTATATTACCACAGCCCACAAGAAGGACTTTTTACTGTTTTGACAGGACAAAGAACAAGAGTTTTTAACTGTTTTCGGTAAGGCAAACACTTCTTTTGCCCTAAAGCTTATTTGTAGTACTGCTAATATTCTTGAATTTTCTTTAAATGGTTTTGTTAAAATTGCTCAAGAGATATTTTCATTTGGTGGTTTTCCTTCTGGACTCTGTTGGAGGGTAACTGCAGCTAAAATATGGGAAGACATTGTAAATGGATTACTGGAGGGAAATAGGAAGATCTCTCTGCTGAATGCTTGGGGTCCTTCCTAGCTCAAGTGTCTTTATGGAGCAGCTGTGTTACAGTGTTGCAAAGAAAAGTTACTCTTGTAACTTTCCTTTTTTAATTCTGTACTGACAAGGGCACAAAATTAATCCTATAAAAGCAAGATTTATATTTATGTGTAAACTTACACCTAGAAATCAATGTTTGCACACAACCTTCAGTACAGTAACATTATTCTTTGACAATGACTTAGTGTAGTTTATATATTACTTAGTGACAACTGAGGCACTATATTATTAATTCTGTATAAAATAGTTTTTATGTGCAGGCGTCTATGTTGGAGAAGATTTCATTAAATTCCTTGGGGATTTTCCCTACTTAAAGGAGTTTCCCAGTGGCTTGTGATTGCCATTTTGGCACACCTGAAGACCTTGCAGTAGTCATGGTATGGAAGACTTCCTGTGCTCTCTGCCTGCTGAGTGCAGTGACTTTAAAGGATAAGGGGCCATGGTGACAAGATCCTGCCCAGTGCAGCAGAGGTGTGTCTCTTCTGTGACTGCCTTACCTTCCCAAATGCCTGTACCATAATACTGAGGAGCCTCTGCACATGAAACCAAACAGCAACAAGGATAATGGTTCATCCAGCTTGATGCTGCCAAGGTTAAGTTGACCTAAACCCTGCATTAAATCTGCTCTCACAAAGCAAAAAGGGTGGATTGTTGTAGTAGGAGACTCACTTCCGAAGGGAACAGAAGGCTCAAAGAGAAGGACCCACTTCTTGGGGAAGTCTCTTGCTTCCCTAAGGCCTGGGTTAAAGATATGGAGAGAGAATTTCCTATCCTGGTATGGCCCTCAGATTAATATCCATTATTGATTTTTTTTTTTTTTTTCCTCAGGTAGTCAGCAATGAAATTGGAACAAGAAGTATGAGGGCAATGATGATGGCCTTGGTTAAGTAATCAAGAGCACAAGTAGTGTGTTCCTCTATCCTTCCAGTTGCAGGGAATGGTGAGGGAACAATCAATTCCTGGCTCCAAGCCTAGTATGACTGGCAGAATTTTGGGGGTTTAATCATGGGTTGGTTTACATGACACCAGGCTTTCTGGCGACAGACAGCGTACACCTATCTCAAAGGGAGAAAAAGATATTTGTACTGGAGTTAGAAGGGCTCATTAGAAAAGCTTTAAACTAGACTTGAAGGGGAAAACTGATAAAAACAGGCTCTCTAGAGATAAGCCTGGGGGCAGCACACCCATGTTTGAGGGATAGTGTGCTAGTGATGTCCTTTGATCTTCCAGTTCAGTGAAGACGGGGCATGAAGATCCATGTGGCAGCAAAGACCGGTGGTTATCCATGCATTAGAATCCACAGAAGCATCTGAGATTGGTCATACAGGAATTAGGACTTCTTCACCAAAAAAGGTGGAGGTATAAATAGCCTGTTCCAGTGCATGCAGCACAGGCAACAAACAGGAGGAGCTGGAAGCCATTGTGCAGCAGGAAAAATATGATATAATTGCCATTGTGGAAACATGGCCATTGTATGATAACTCACAACTGGAGGGCTGCAGTGGATGTCTGGAGACTCTTCAGAAGAGATAGGCAAGGAAGGAGAGTCAGTGAAATAGCCCTGTGTTTTAGAGAGTGCTTGGATTGTCTAGAGCTTAATTATGGTGCCAGTAGGGTTCTTTATGAGAGAGAATCAGGGGCAAGGCCAACAGCACAGATATGCTGGTTGGGAGTCTCTTACATCTAGCCATCTTGCAGAGGTAGACAAAATATTCTCTGAGCAGCTGTGAGAAGTTTTACAATCACTAGCCCTTGTTCTCCCAGGGAACTTCAACTCACCAGATGTCTGCTGGAAATACAATGCAGTGGAGAGGAAACAGTTCCCAGAGTGTCTGGAAGAGAACTTCCTGAGACAGTTGGCGTGTAAGTAAGAAGGTGCCCTGCTGGACTTAATGTTTGCAAACAGAGAAGCACTCGTGGATGATGTGATGAATGAAGGCTGTCTTGGGCACAGTAATTGTGAAATCACAGAGTTTTTCAATTCTTGGAGAAATAAGGGAGGATTCAGCAGAGCTGTTACCTTGGACTTCTGGAGGGCAGGTCAGCATATTGGGGAGACTGGTTGAAAAACTTCTGGGTGGCATTCCTAAAAGGGAGGGAAGTCCAGGAAAGATTGACATTTTTGAAGGAGGAGATCCTAGAAGTGCAGAAGTGGGCTGCCCCATGTGCCCAAAAAGAGCTGTTGGGGAAGATGACCAGCATGACTGAACAGAGTGTTCTGGTTTGAAATCAGGAAAAAATAGGAGTCTATGGTCTCTGGAAGAAGGGGCCAGGAACTCAGGAGGGGGCTACAAGGATATCATGAGGTTATCCAGGGAGAAAATTAGAAGGGCCAATTAGAACTTAATCTGGTTACTGCTGTAAAAGTTGATTAAAAGTATTTCTATTACTATACCAGTCATACAAGGAAGGCCTAAGAGAATCCTCATCCTTCATTGGGTGAGAGGGCAAACAAAGTGACAAAAGATAAGGAAAGAGGCTGAGGTACTTAATGCCTTCTTTTCCTCAGTTTTTAATAGCATGATTATCTGTTCTCTGGGTACCTAGGCCCCTGAGCTGGAATAATGAGACGAGGAGCAGAATGAAGACCCTGTAATCCCAGGTGAGAGGGTCTGAGACCTTCTACACCACTGACACACTCACAAGCCTGGGTGGGATCCACCCAAGGGTACTGATGGCACTGGCAGAAGTGCTCACTCCACCACTTTCCATTATTTACCAGCAATCCTGGTTGGTGGTGGAGGTCCCAGGTGACTAGAGGTTAGGAAATGTGAGAGTCACATATGAGAAGGGTTGGGGGGAAGATCTGGGGAACTACAGGCCTGTCACTCTGACCTCAGGGCCAGGGAATGCCATGGAGCAGATCATCTTGAGAGCCATCACTTGGCACATACAGGACAGCCAGGGAATCAGGCCCAGCCGGCATGGGTTTGTGAAAGCCAGGTCCTGCTAGACCAGGCTGATCTTCTAGGACAGAGTGACCTGCTTAGTGGATGAGCCAAAGGCTGCAGAAGTTGTCTACCTAGACATCAGTAAAGCCTTTGACACCATTTCCTACAGCATTCTCCTGGACAAACTGTTTCCACTGGCATACTCTTCTCTGGGCAAAAAAGGTGTCTGGATGTCCAGGCTCACAGAGAGATGGTGAATAGAGTTACATGTGGTGGGTGGCTGGTCATGAGTCAAGGGTCAGTACTGCTGTCTGTCCTACTGAATATCTTCATTGATGGTCTGGAAGAGTGGACCCAGTGCACCCTCAGTCAGTTTGCAGATGACACCAGGCTGGGTGAGAATGTTGGTCTGCTGGAGGGGATCTGAGTGGGATCTGCACAGGCTGGATCATTGGGCTGAGGCCAGTGGTATGAGATGCAACAAGGCCCAGTGCTGGATCCTGCCCTTGGGCCACAACAGCCCTGTGGAGCACTGCAGGCTTGGGATGAGGTCCCAGGGGGCCAGGGGCTAGGAAATGTGGCTGGAAAGCTGCCTGCCACAAAAGAACCTGGGGTTTTGGTCGACATGATGTCAGCTAGAGGTAACCTGTGATATAACTTAGTGGAAGAGTGATAAAAATGATTGTGTCTAATTGTGAAAATTCTTACATAGTTTAATTTTGTGGTAATTGTCTTAATTAAAATAATGACTTTTGTAAAATGTCCTGTAGGGATGGTAGTGATCTCTCTCATCCCCACCTTCCTTGAGGAAAGATATAGTTCTGGAGGTTTCAAAGCTTTTTTGGAGAAAATACACTTAACATGTATAATGCTAATTATATATGTTCCAGTGGCATATTTCTTGACTGGTTTTTATAGTCTCTGATCAATTATCATTAAATGGACACAAGTTGGATTCTCTGCTGCAATTACTTCACCTGGTGATCACTTTTCTTGGAATTTAGCATAGAAAATAATTAGATTTTTCTAGTTTATAATTCTGCTTTTGAAACAAGCCCTTTTTGTTCTTACAGCAGGTACTTTAAGAGATGGTAGGAATGTTGTGTCCTGGTTTTGGCCCTGGTTGTAAATACTACAAATGAAATAACTTAGAGGAGAAAATTCTATTTGATAAATTTTTTAGCTTGAGTCCACTTAAGATTTCTGCTTCAGGGAAGTTGCATAGATGTTAGTTGGGATAAGCAAAGCCCCCCTGCCCTTTTATTTCAAATGGATTTCTAAGAGAAATTTTTGATGGCAAAGCTACAAATGGTATATTTCTCTCAAAAACATTATGTAGAAACTCAAAACTGACTGTATTAAAAAAACATTTTTTTAGGATACTCAGGTGAAGCACTGATGATGATAATTGAAATATTTCCTGTTATGAACCAGCCTTTGGAGAAACAGCAGACAGATTATGAGTAAAAGGTCACGATACCTACTTGTCAATATTTTTGCAAATAAAGTACATCAAATACCGGCTCTATTAAAATTTGTTGTGGACTTAAGAATAGGAATTTTAGGATGTTTGTAGTTTATTAATTAACTCCTCTCTCTACTAAAGGTTTGACTGTTACTGTACTGCTGTGATATGCAGTTGTGTTTTCCTTTGTACATCTATTAATTACTGTGTGTGTAAGATGTGCAAGGCTGGATGCACACATCAGGACTAATTTTTGATAGCAGCAACCTGTAAATGCTGTCGCAATAGAATTTTACCCATAAGTATCTTTCTTTCTTATTAAGAAAAAACTAATAATTCTTATTTCTTGCCTCTGTAAATTACTTGTGGAATTGTCTTTTTTTTACCATTTTGTATGTTTTAATCCAGGTGTCTCTATTGTATCTTTGATCTCTAAGCAGCTGAGGAACAAGCAAATATATTCATCTCTGTTTATCTCTGCTATGTTGAAAGTCTACAGACACGTGTAGAAATGTTGTGGCAGAGTAGAGCCCAGAAAATTTCTTGTTAATCTCTTGAATGAAGAAGGGTGAATTTCACCCATGTTGTGAAGAAACTGCAGAAATGTGTACCTACTAAACTATGAAGACCAAAGTTCCAGCTGTACTAATAATGCAGGTTATACCTTTAACATTGTAAGAAGTTTTTTACCTATGTACCCATAGGTTGGTGATCTTGATATTTTAAAGCTCGAATTTGGAGGACCAGCTGTACAGCAGACTTCATGATAGTGGAACACAATTCTTCAACAGTGATCTGGCACATTTATTCTGTAGAAATAGATCTACTGCAAAACTGTGCTAGCAAATAATCTAGGTCTATGAAGCATTGTGAGTTAAATATTCTAAGACAAAGCATTTGGTCTTTATGAAAGAATTCCTGTTCGTTGCATTCTCTGAAAGTTTGTATATGGAAGTACACAGCCTGCAGTACTAAGGCATTACTAATAGCTCAGTAGCTTATTGCAGTATAAATATACAATGGCTCTTAATTTAGGCCCTTTTCCCAGACTTCTTGAGAGTCACTGACACAGATATTTTGTGTATTTAGTTCTCCATATTTAGAAGGATGTGTTGGAGAGAAATCTTTCATTGGAGCTATTTCAGTGAGTCACCAAGTGCAAACTGCCCATTAAAAAAATACTGAAGAGGCTTTATTTGGTGACTTACTTGTGTGTTGAAGTACAAGTTCTTTGTAACATCCCATTTACCAACCTGTTAATTAGTTAAAATTAAACTGCATGGAAGTCCTTTATCCTTTTCAGGACATGATAATTAGTATTCAGTAAAATTAAACAGCGCAGCTTTGCATTTATAATCTTAATTAACTACCTGGATGAGGTGATGGAATGCGCCGTCAGCAAGCTTGTTGATGACTCCAGGTTGTGTGGGCTGGAGGGCAGGGCTGCTCCTCTGAGAGACCTTGACAGGCTGGAGAAATGGGCTGACAAGAACCTCATGGCTGGTGTTCAGTAGAATCTGAACGTAGGAACAGAATAACTGCACGGTAGTACAGCCTGGGAACCGGCGGAGAGAGAGCAGCATCACAGCAAATGATGTCTCTTTGCTGGTGGACATCGAGTTCAGTGGGAGTCAGCAAAGCACCTTTGAGCAAGAATGAAGGCAGTCACTGAGAGAAGTGAGTATTTCTGTCAGCTTGACAGTTGTGTGACGGCATCAAAAACAGCGTCTAGGTTTGTGCTTCTTGGTGGAGGAGAAGAGCTGACGTTCTGAAGCAGGCCTAGAGGAAGGCTGCCAGGATAATAGGGTACTGAAGCACATAATGTAAAAAGAGAAGCTGGAAGAGCTGGGTGTCCCCTGTTCAAAGAAGACCAGGGCGGTGGAGCTTGGTTTCAGTTAATGGGAGGGTACAGAAAAGACAGAACCAGACTCTTCCTGGAGAAAGCTGGGTGATAGAGCTAGAGATAACAGAAGAAATTCAAGCAAGGGATGTTTCAGTTAGACATTAGGAGAAATGATGATTGAGCTGGTCAGATGTTGGGATAAGTAGTCTGAAGGGGCTGTGGGATCTCCATACTTGGAGATACTCTGAACTTAATTGAGAATAGCATTGAGCAGCCTTTGAAGCTCTGAAGACTGCCTTGAGTAAAGGACAGCAGCTGTCAACCTCCACAGGTTCCTTCTAATGTAAATAAGTGCTTGCTCCATCTCTCATGACATGGTTGCACAACTGTTCTTTGCATACAGCTGGTTCTGACCCAGCTGATGTGTTTGGCCCAGAGAGCTGTAAAGTTCTGTAGAAGAGAACAATGCTGTTCTTAAGTAAACTGTATATATGGCTCAAACCCTGCTTTTTTAACCTGAGTTTACCTTGTCAAAGATTTTAAGTGATCAGTTTAATGCTTTGAATTTTCACATGTCTGTCATGAAATAGACTAATCCTTGATGATATTTTTTTTTTCTCCAGACTATTGTATGTTAAGGGCTTTCTTCTGTAATATGGCTTACTATTAGTAGAAGTAGACCAATTACTTATGCATTCTTTCAGGCAATGAAATAAATTAATAATTGTAGTTAGGATACTGGCTTTTTCTGGTTTTTATGTTTGTTGAGGTTGGGTATTTTTTGTGTGGTTGGTTTATTTGGGTTTTTTCCCCCCTCCAAATTAATAAATTCAGACTTTCTCAATAAGCAACGTGCCTGAAGTTTATAATTACTTACTTAATAAAGGAATAGAAAGTTAAATACATTTGTCTGGGATAGGAGTTAGGCAGCATGTTCTAGTATAAAATACTTTGTTGTAATCTTTAATTAAAAAGAGATAATTTGGAGGGCTTAGTCTTTGTTACACTGGATGTATTTGCAATGTAAAGTGTGCAAACCTTAATAAAAGTCACATAATTTTACTGTAAATGTGATGTAATTGTCTTTGATTGGACAAAATTGATTTTATCTTTATTTAATGGAAATACCTCTTAAGTTTATTCAAAAATCCTGTTGATTTTTTGCTGCATGTATGTATGAGTAAGAAATCAGTATGGAGAACCAGAGTTTTAAATTAAGTCCTTAAGAAGAAGAGTTACTGATAGTTATGTCCTTTGTTATTTTGGAATCTACTCATGAGAGCAAGGGAAGAAATCCTTCCCCCCAAAATCATGTGTTTTTTGGGAATAGCTTCTGTATTAATAATACAATTGCTAGGAAAACCAAACAGTATTTTCTGTGAGTCTTCAGCATGCTTTAACTTCTTCAAAGGAATGATGACATTCAGATCAAAGCAGACTGCGTTATTGCTAAATGGAGGTGTTCAAAAAAGTTTTTTTGAAACATGAAACCTCAGTATGAACTCTGAACAGAAAAATACTCTTGAAACAGTCTACCCATGGCTTACTGTGAAACTAAATCCTTTCACATTCCTAAAAGCCAGACAGTCCACCCTAATCATGCCTTGTTTTAGCTATTGTATATTTATTTTCACCAGTACTGCCTGAGCATGCTTACTATAACTGTTTGATGATTCCTGTCCTCTTTCTAAACTGCCCACCCAGCTGCTGTATCCAAACAGCTGAGGGCACACAAGAAATGTTCTGATGCAATAATTGTATGTTATGGCCCCACTTTCCTACAGTTGAGGGATAACAAATCATTTTTGTTTAAATGTGCTACATTCTATGAAATGAAAGTGGCTTTAAAATATATCCACACCAAGTTGAAGATATGCGAGCAGTATTTTGTTTTCAAAATGGATTTAATGAGATATGAGGCTGCAAAATGCAAAGTTTTGGGCTTTTTAAAAGACAGTTTGCCATTCTAATTGATTAGGAAACAAGATTTCCATGTCACTCAGACACTTGATTACATCCTGAAATAATGAGCAGCCTTTTGCATAGGTGGATTATATGGCTTTTAGAGTAGGTGGTTCCATCATCCCTGTTTCCTGGAATATTCCAGCCTCATGCCTTTCTGTTGCAACACAATAGATTTTCACGCAAACCACGGTATGAAAAGGGAGTCCCTTGTATTTATTTCCTCTCTTTATAGAAGTATATTTTGATTACTGTATATTGTTAGTCATGGATGGTTTTTAAGATGTTAGATGTTTGCTTCAGAGACACTTCTTACTTTATAACAAATAGTCTTCCATTTCTCTCATTTTTTGTTATTGCTTTTTTTTCCTTTATTTTCTAGAGAGTAGTTTAGTGCAATTAGAGTATTCTTCCTGCTGTGCAGTATGAGTACATAGAGTGATACCACAGTAGATTTTTAAAGCTGCTTGTACCTGATGAAATTTTCAGAAGACCTTCAAACTTAAGTCCTCTAATGAATATCTCAACTACTGATAAATTATTGTTTCTTCATATCTAGCAGCAATTGAAAATCAGGTCCATGGATTGTTCCCCAGCAAGTTTTAAGTCAATTATGAAATAAGATGCAACAGGATTAGTGTTATAGGGGGAAGGAAGGTATTGTTGTTAAACATCTCTCCCTCCTTCCCAAAGTGCAGGTGGAGAGGGGCTACATTAGGTATGTTTCTCACCTCTCCCTCCTTCAAGACTGTGTTTGTTCAAAAAGCTTTGTGCCAGTTTAGTAGACGTTCTTACTGGAGTCCTGCTGGGCCCCTGCAGCTATGCTAAACCTTTTTCACCAATACCTGCTTTTTGACTGTCAGGGTAGGAGAGCTTGGATTTTTCCCTCTGGTAAATGCAAGCTCATCTTTGTCCTTTCACTGCCCATTTGTGAGGGATTTTAGTTGTCTTTCCACACAGGTCTTGCTTGCTGGTGTCAGACACCTGAATAGTATCAGCTGCTGCTATTAACAATTGTGGGTTTTTGCACAGTGAAATTAAAACTGGACTCAGACATTTTGCTGATATTTTTGTAATGGGCTGAGTTGAAGTTGCTATATCAGTTACTTGTTGTGACTTTGCATCCTGATATATTTGACACACCTTTGTAAGCTGCCCAACATAGGCTATTGAAAGCTTGGGTGCAGTTTGCAGAAGCCAGTGCTGCCTTTGGTACTGTGATGACTGCTCTGTATATGCAGTCTCCCACTCCACCCAGCAACATCTCCTAGTCCATACTCCATCCACTATCCCTTTCCCTATGGCCACTGTCAGAGTAATAGCTGATGAAATAATGCTGGACTACAAAAGAAATTTCATGAAAACTGTTTTGACTTTAGCTAATGCAGTGGTACTGCCTAGCCTCTAGCACCTAACCAACTGTGGGCTTTGCACAGTTTGCACATTGGTGATGTTTCTGCCTCTGTCTGCACTTCAGTATGAATAAACACTGTTTTGAAAGTATTTCTACTCCCTACAGTATGCACTGGTACAAATAGTCCTGCCTCCCTACCACTGCTGCCATGCTCTGTTTGGACCATCAGCATCCAGGAAGAAAACCCAGAAGAGGGAATTGATCTGAGTTAGATCTATTCTGCTTCTCTGTACAGTCACCAAAATAAACCAACAAGGGAAATTGTGGAAATATGGATGAACAAAGGGCGTGGATCAGAAACAAAAAGGGCAGTATCAGGTGTGGTGTCACCACTTTAGAAACTACAGGGTAAGTTTCTCAAGCAACATTACTGTCAGAAAAAGATACTGGAGGCAGATTTCCAGCTTGCTAAGTGCATGCTTCATAGTAACTATAAAAATTACTTTATAAATTCTGAAGCTTTCGGGGAAATCTTATGGAGGTCTCACACCAACCTGGGCAGGGAAGTGGGCCCTGGGAAAGAGAATAACCCAAGGGGGGGGAAAAAAAAAAAAAGTATAGGGGGAAAAGAAATGCAGTTTTTTGTGGATTTTTTTGGGCAAGAGTGGGGGGTAGGGAATGTTCTCTTGACAAGCAGGAAGAACTACTCTTAAATAAGTGCCTGCGTGTTACATTGGCACCGGAGCAGGTTTTTCATGAGGCGGTCACCAAGGGATTCCTGAGCATCACAACTCTGCAAGCTGCTGAGACCAATACAGCTGGTTCCCCCAGCTTCTGTCTCGTCTGCCACTGCTTGTCTTTGCTCCCTCAAATCTCTGCAACTGGCAGTGGGATTTTTCCTTTAACAAACTCTGCATTCTTGGACCTTACCCCAGTGGATTTCTGTCTCATTTTCAGACAGCCACATATAAGTTTGCTAGTACCTAGTAAATGCTGGATTGATGATTGAACTTTTCCTAGGCATAGGTCAGGCTGCATAAGAACTGCTTTATGAATCATGGTAGAGGAGGCTGAATGGGCTTGTCAAGCTGAAGGAGGGACACGGTGACTTAACAGAGAGCAGTAAACCTGCTCTTCTACACCGGCAGGCTGGATTCCACAGTCTCAAGTGGACATGAGCATTTGGGCTGGATATCTGCTGTCACTGCTTTGCAGCCAGGCTTGGGAGACTTTAAAGTCTTCCCTTGTGTGAGAAGGCATGCCTAGCTGTGGAGGCAGCAGGAAGGGAAGGCACCATCAGCAGGGAAAGCCCCTGTGCAGATGTCCTCAGTGACTTTGTGAGCGGCATTTGGAAATAGCACTGCCTGCGAGCCTCCTGTGCAGTGTCACTGACACCTCCTGCGTCAGGAGGGTGACCTGGATCTCTCTGTTCTGCAGGACCTCCCTGTCTAATGTAGCAGTAAATCAGGGACACAGAGGTCCTAAAAGTCACCTTACCTAACCAGAAGTACCCAATCCATGGGTGAGGTAGCTGTGCTTCAACATTGCCATTCTTTTCGTATGACTCTGGGAACTCTATGAAGCAGATGTGGAAGGAACAGAGGCAGTGATGAGCATTAGCTGTGTGAATTCCACATTATGTATTTTGATAGTAGATGGTGGTGTGAGCAAGCAGTATTATAAACAAAGGGAATGTAAATCTAGTGAATGCTGCTTTTCAGAATGTTTGGTTGCTGGCACAGTAATCATCTGTTAAAAAAAAAAAATAAGGCATCAGTTTTCCATTTAGAAAAACCTTAAACAAGAGAAACATCCTACCAAAATCTGGGCAATACACAAGGGCCAATGCATTGACAAGGCATCAGAGGATCTTGGGTACTGGATACCAAGCCAAAGGCTTTTGCTCAGGAGGAGAGCATTACCATATGACCATTAGCAATCTGAGATTGAACAGGCTTAAATCTGGTACCTCAGGTGATCTGGTTCTGTGACAATCCAGCACAACTGTCAATTACACTGTAAATCTTTCTATAATGATTCCTGTTTTTTTGACTGCAGTGTTCTGGTTCAAATTATGAAAAGTGAAATATTTTCTGACTGTATAAATAGTGTTGAATGCTTAAATCTGTTCATGAATAGAGAAATTATCTTCATATTGGGAAGACTGGTGAAATTTTTCATGAATGCTTCAGCTATGTGAGGGTTTTGTATGAACAAGGTGTCTCCTTGTTCTTCCCCAGGCAATGTGAAGTGAAGAGCAGTAAAGAGAGTGACAAGCTTTACAGACTACAGGAGAACATGGGAACAAGAAAATTGGTGGGAGAGAGGCAATTTTGTGCGGAAGTTTCCTTTTATTTGTTGTTGAAATAGAGAGGAGTAAAAAGAAGCAAGGTTTGCATATGTGGTACTTTGAACACTGCCAGAGTGAGAGAAGACTCATGATTGCTTATGCTTTCCTCTCTCCTTTGTAGCATCTAGCTGTAGTCTTTCCTTGATAATTAGTTCAGCATTTCTCAGAGAAAGAGGTCTTTCATGAGAAGATGGGGGAGGGAAGTCTAAAATAGTTCAACATTCGTAAATGATAGACTATCACTAATTTATCTCAATGTAAAAAAAAATATTTTGGATGTGCTTTAGAGGTTTCCTCATTCTGGCTGAATCTAGCAAGGTAAAAAAAGATTAGCAGACACCATCCCTTTATCAACTATCGTTTGCCAAAGTACCTGGTCATGAGAGCCAAGGTCTGATTTTGTAGGTCTAATCTCAGAACTGGCAATCTGTGTTAAATCTTGTGGAGAAGCTGTGAAAATTCTGTCTTGGATTATTTTTTCAGTGCAAATATGATTTTGTTTAGAACTCTGTTCTAAAGAAAAAACTCTGTAACCCCCCTGCATCTTATCATATTTAACCTCTCTCTTAAGAATTTTTTGACTGATTACTGGAGGTGGGTTAACATGATGCAAATTTTTAAAGATTCACAGACAGGCTTGTTGGACAGCAAGGTGCACCTTAAAATGTACCTTAAACAAGATGCTGTTCCTGGAATATTAGTAGAAATTACATCATATGATGTAATAATTAGCAGACATGTTGATAAATATGATGTCCTGAGGATCAGTTAATGTAATGCCATAATGGAAAGTCTGATCTCACAAACTTACTTAAATTCTTTGAAGAAGTTGGCAAAATGCATTTGTTATAACCTGGTTGAATTTTCAAGTGGTGTATCCCATGATCCCTTACTTAGAAGTTTTAAAGAATCCAAACAGCTTTGGGAAAAAGTGAGAGTCCATTGCATGCAGAAGTCACTGGTTTAAAATGGTTATGGATATGGATAGAAATAAAGACAGTTTTCACAGTGGTTGAAGGTTACTGATAGAGTCCCAGATAGATGAGTGCTAGGACCTCTGCTGTTGAATGTGAGGATAAATAATATAGAAAATATGGTAATTAGTGATATTACAAACAGTGCTCACTGCAAAGGGATTTTGAGACACAGTGGTGGATATAAAATTCAGTATAGCTAAAGCTGAAAGTTTCACATGGGGGTAAAAAAGGGTCCTAAATTTATATAGAATATTATTCTCTTAATTATTACAGTTTATAAACAAGATCTCAAGGTTATATTAAAAACTCTGAAGAAAATTAGCTTAGTCCTTAGTATCACTCCAAAAAGTAAATGAAGTGTCAGGATAGAGACTATGCTGCCATGATATGAATCCGTTCATTTTGCATGTCCTAAATTAAAAAGGTGATGGTGGCATTGGAAATAGATCAGAAAAAGCAGAAATAATCCTAAAAATAGCACAGCATCCATTTCTTCAGAATTAGGGCTAATCAATCTGTAATAGAGCAAAAGATTGGTATGACATGTGGGTAATCACCTATAGAAGGCGATGTGACAGAAATCTCTAAAATCACAAGTGGAATGGAGAGAGCAAATATGAAAACTTTCTTTGCTGTCTGCCTCTCAGTTCTTGTAGACAGCTAAACTGAAATGTAACAAATTGCCAATTAAAAACAGATATTTCTTCACAATGAATAATGAAGCTGTGAAATTTCAGGATGCTCTGTCTGTTAAAATTTTCCATAGATTTGGGGAGGTTTAGAACAAAATATGGAAGAAAAATGCAGTACAGTTTATTAATATAAAGCTAGCATATCTACCTCAAAAATTCATCAAGTGGTAAATTGCTTGAGACTGGGAGAAGTATCCATCTGTTCTTGCCCAGTTTTTGTACTTTTCATTGGTACACTCTGCTTATTAACTCTGGACAAGGAATGAGATGAGAAGACAAGGAATTATCTGATCCAGTGTAGCCATTTATTATATTTACAATACTTGAAAACAAAATGGGAAATAAAAATAGATATCTTAGTAACAACAAGCTTTTAAAAGAACTGAAGCTATATATTGTCTGATTATTTATTTGTGAAGTCTAAAACAAATAGAAATTTAGCTGCAAACCAGATATGAAGCTGTTTTATGAAAGCCTACAATAAATTGTATTAATTATTAAAATGTTGACATATAAATAGTAGAAGTGGTAAATGAGGTAATTAGATTATCTAGCTATCATTAATAATGTTTGAGTATGTATATAATGAAAATAATTTTCAGCTTGCCTTAACTAATGTCTTGAAACAGAATTGCTGTTAGGGATCAACTTCTTTCAAAGTAGAAATAAACTAGTTTTTTTCCCCATTTAGAGTCTTAGATTTATTTTTGAAGATTAGCACTTTTTTTTACAAGTCAGTCTGAAATAACTTCCAAAACAGCAGAGAATTCTTACCAGTCTTTGTCAGATCTAATTTTTAATTTATGCTACAATCTCTCCAAATCTACCGAGCTGAAAAAAACCCTGTGGATTTTGCTTTTTTAGTTTTTAAAGGCTTGTTTCATATTTTTGCCATTCCTCTTTTTTAAGTTGTGTGGTGGAGCTATAAAAAGTTAAAGGTTTTCCTTTCATAGGCTGTTGTAGAAGCCAGGTAATTTTTCAGATTTCCAAACTGAAAATCCACCGAACCCAGGAACTCGAGAACACATTGGCTCCAAGAATTTGTTACAACTTTTTAAGTATTGGACACTGTGGATGCAAACAGTAAAAAGAGTCATCGGTAAATGTAAGTGTTGAATGAAGAATTCTCATTTCAGGAGAAGATCAATCATTAAGTTGCTGGACTAAAGAAATTTCTTCCCTTAGCAGATTATTTGTTGTTTAATTAAGCTTTTTACAGCACTTTCTGTAATAAATAGGACTGACTACTGTTGGGAAATATAATGGATTCCCTGAATGTCTGGTTTGGCAGTCAAGGAAAACATTTTGTAGCATGCAGAAGCTGAATAAAACAGGAACGTAACTCCTGCAGGTCTAACATGTTTTAAACTCATTTTGGTGTTTCCACAGAATTCCTCTGGAGAGGATATCTGAGATTCTACCAAAAGTTCAGCACCATCCTGATCCTTTCTAATTAGTTAAACCTCAATCTTCTTAAGTGCAGGGATAGGAGCCCTTATTGCCATCAAGGATTCTTTATTTCTCAATACCTAAAAACTTGCTCTCTTCTCTGGAAAATCATGGACTGTTTCACAAATCTGGGCACTAGTTTTCATCTAGAATCTGCATCTTCATCTTTTGCTGTATCAAGTAGCCATTTACCTAGGTCAGACGTTGCTTTGACATAATAGTTTTGGATCATCAAGTTTGGCTGAGATTATATCTTGCCTCAGGTACCTTTGAACTGCCTTCTTGTCTGCCTGCCTTTTGCTTTTAACATAACCACAGGGTGATGTCCAAAGAGATGTCTGGATCTGGTTTAATCCACTCTTATGAAAATTGCTGTTAAAGTTGAATATTGTAAAAATACTTTGAAGTATGAATAATTTGATTATATAGGCTGATTACGTGAAGTATGATGTAGTTTGTGTGCTAAACCAGTAAAACAAAACTGTTCTCCTAGCATTCTACAACTGTATTGCAATAATTTAGGATGAAAATTTACTGCAAGCTGGTTAGCCTTAGTATGAATTCTGCTGGATTTGTTGGAGCACAGATGCTTTTTTATTGTTATGACACATTTCTGCATGAACAGAGGGGTTTTTGTTTTCATGCATAATAAGAAATTGAAACAGTAGATGCAATAGTGAAATGTTCTAGCAGACACAAGATGTAGGAACCTGGTGACCTGGATGTTGTGGTTCAGATTATAAAGAATGGGGTTTGTATCAAAGTTTTGCTATTTAAGAGAGACTGTAAGAGACAAATGTAACAAGACTCCTGAAAGAATGATGAAAAAAAATTACGTCTGTGATTGTGTAATATTCTTTGGGCATGTGAGCTGAAGTTTACACCAGGCAGGAATGAACAGAAAACTTCCCAGCTGATGCTCCCAAGCTTCTCAACAATATTAGCTGTGAAAAGAGCAGAGAAAAAGTAAAATCAAAATTATTTTATTTCTATATTAGAACATCTGCTTTCTTTGCTTATGGCTTAGATTTTTAATATAAATACTTGTGGGGATGAGTGATTTTGAAGTAGATTATAACATTTGTTTTTCCATAAGCTTGGATGTCAGGAAGGGTAGTAATATTAATTGTTACTTTCTATTTCTCTTTGTTTCTGAAGGAGACGTCCTTGTCCTGACTGGAGGGAGCATTGTATTGTCAGGCTGCATAGGTACATACTAATTTAGAAATATTCAGCAGAAAAAAAAATAATCAGAAGAGACTTATGCAGCCTCAGCCATTTCCTAGAAATAAGAAAATGTCAGAATAAGGAAAGTTTGGTTAGGATAATCACGATTCACCTGTTTGTGTAGGCCCATTATTAATATGTCATTTAGTTAAAATAAATACTTACTCGTTTTGCCTTATTTGTCTTGCAAGAAAAGTTGTGTAGAGTCCTTTCTCCTTTCAACCTACTGCTGTTTTCCCTTGTTTCCTGCATTTTTCTTGCTCCTGGCAGTTCAGCCAGGCTTGTTACTTCTGCTGCTCTTTTTCCACTGTCTTATCTGGTTGCCAAAAGGAATAGTGAGAGCATAGGAGAAATTGTATGACTGCTGTTATTTTCTTCTCTGTCTAGCTTCAGCAAAACCTCTGGATATGATCACAGGGAAAGTTCCACTCACCATCAGGCACCGTGTCTGTACAGTTATTTATGATCCCAGTGTCTGTATAGTTACTTCTGGTGAAAGCTTCATGGAAATAGCTGAAGAATTTCTCTATTAAAATGATAAAGATTTTACTAGTTGGGTAAAACAGAATATTTTTTTCAGACTGCTTCTTGAAAATCTAATATTAAGACTGTATGATGTTCTGTTCATGTAATTCTGATGCCAAATGGGTTCAGATTTTGCAAAGTAAGTGGCTCTGGTACCTTGCATTTCTCCTTCTTCTGTTCCTTGCTTTACATGGGAAAAGTCAGTAACAGTTGGTTCTACAAAGAGCTGCAGGCATTGGTATTGTAACCAATAGTGCCTTCATCATCAGTCCCTAGTATCTTGATGATGTTAGTAGGAGACCTGATAAAAGAAGTAACAGAACTGCATGGCCAGCAGGTGAAAGGAGGGTACCCCCCCTCTGCTCAACTCTGCTCTTTTGAGATGCCACTTGGAGCACTGTGTCCAGCTCTGGGGTCCCAGTACAAGAATGGACCTGTTGAAGTGAGTCCAGAGGACTGTCACAAAAGTGGTCAGAGGCCTATGAAAAAATGCTAAAAGGGTTGGGATTGTTCAGCCCAGAGTAGAGAAGGCTCTGGATAGACCTTGTTGCAACATTTCAATAATTAAAGGGGGGTTCTGTAAAAAAGGCTTCTTGGCAAGGCAAGAGGCATTGACTTTAAACAGAAAGTAGAAGTGGGTTGGACATAAGGAAGAAATATTTCATGATGAGGGTGGCAAGGCATTGAAACAGGTTCTCCAAAGTTGCGGATGCTCCATGATTGGAGGTGTTGGAGCTCAGGTTGGACAGGACTTTGAGCAGTCTGGTCTACTGGAAAATGTCCCTGCACATGACAGAAGGGTTGGATGTTTTGATCTTTAAAGATTCTTTCCAGTACAAGCCCTTCTGTGATTCAAGCTCAGGTAATATTGGATTTCTTCAAAATCTTTATTCTCTTTCTGTTTTCTTTGGCTAGATCCTCGTCTTAAAGCCAGAAATCGTTATACAACAAGGTTGTGTTTCATTGTAATTACACCTGTGTCAAGAATAATCTTCCTAAATACAGACTGTATTTGACATACTGTAATTAGATTTTGTTATCCATGGCCTTTATGTAAATTGTTAAACTGTTTGTATGCAGTGGAAAAAACAGCCAAATATTTAAGCAGAGGTGTTCTGGCAAAAGTTAAAAATACTTCTTCAAGTTATGTGTTTGTTTAAATTAATTTTAGATTAGATCCATTATATCTTTTGCCATTTCCCTGCTAAAGTCAGAATTTATCAGAAGTTCAGCAGTTGCAGTTCTCCTAATTGTCTGGTGTACATAGGATGCAAGTGATGATCCTTGTTACTGCAGTTGCCTGAACGGCTCATTCTTAGTAATGATGACTTTTGAGACTGTGGGGAGTCAGCACCATGATAAGCAAGGTGCTTGGACTAAAAAGAGTTAAATAGTTCGTGAAGTTGTCTCTTAGAAATGTTGTAAAAAGTTTCTTAAATACTGTGTAGAAAACATAGTTTGTTAGAGGAATCTGTCTCATTTTAGACACACAGTGATCTCCCAGACTCTGTGTTTAGACCTTAAATGAATGTGTTGTTTTGAAGGAGTACTGACTAGTTAAATTACCTCTTTGTTAAAAGGAAATTGATTTGTTCATTCATCTGAAAAAAAATCAAGATCTCTTTGAAAGATCAGCAGGGTCACTTTGTCTTTTAGCTTTACATAGCATGTAAGAATGCCTCCAGGAAGCAGTAAAAGTACGTGCGTGTTTCTGGTCTGGTGTTTGTGAGCAATGCTTGTCAACAGTGGTCTCAGTTGAATGTGCTTTCTTCACCTCCCACTTGAAAATGTGGAAATAGATAGTCCTTTCATGTAATCAGAGTATATTTTACAAAATTTCATCCATATATATTTATGCTACTGCACTAAGTAGAGATTTAGTCTTCAAAGTGTAGCTTGCTTAAGTGTAAGGAGGGAACTCTGAAAAAATTGCATATTCCTGGAAATGGTGTGCAGTGTTCTTTCCAGTGCTTTAAGTTATTTGGGTAATAATATAGAAATTACAGTAAGTGTTGGTACTTTATTCAGAACATGCAACCTGTGGAACTGTCACCAGTCTACAGACACAGCACTGGTCTTCTCAGTAGGACCAGTATTGTTAGTATTGTTATGAGCCAAGAGTCAGTGGTAGTATACTGTGATTGTTGCTTTCTTCTGACATTCTCAAATACAGCATATTTTGTGAGATTGGATATTGAAAAATCTAGAATTATTTGTTTATTCACCTTTTTACTTTATTTGAAATACATTGGTGGTTATAAAACCAGTAAGTTTTATGTTGAAATGTACTGACTTAAGATATTAATTATTTCCAAATGAGACAGTATGCTTTTAGAAAGGAACAATGCTTATTGTGTGCAGTCTTATTGTAGGTGCCTGACCTTGTGTAGCTATCCTTACATTTGAAGATCTACCTTACAGGCCTCTTTCACATTTACAAGATCCAGTAGCAGTATGGCCCTGTGAACTGCTACTCTTGATATGAAAAAACTTCCTCAAACTGAGGAACTTCTGCTTCAGGAAGATGCTAAGGTTTCTAAATGTGTAAGGGATTTTCAGATTTTACTGTGTAGTGTCCTCATGAGCATCCCTGTGTTGTCATCCTGTTTAGTTTCACTTTCTGTGGATTTGCCTTGGCAGACAGTAAGTTTTGTTTTCAATTCTATCAGTTTAACACCACTGAAAATAAAGTTGGCATTAAAGCTTTTGGCTGGCCAGATTCTACCAGAGGTTCTCCAGAAGGTTGGCTTTGGGCCCTCATGGAGTTTCAGACTTGTTTACTTGTGCTAAGCTGAGTAAACATACTTGAAAAATACATCCTGGACACAGTCAAGGCCAGGGTCCAGGCACATGGGACCTTATAGAGATTGGTCAGTCAAGTTCCCCATGAGGTTTTCTATAGTTCCTTATGTTGCCATCTCCATTCCTCCTTTCATGTTCTAGCAGTGCTCTATGCCAGTACCGGTTGTCTTTATTCTCACTTCTTCTAGGCAGATCAATCTGATAGAAATACACAAATTTCTTCAGACTTTCTGCCCCACACAGCATCAGTCTTTGAATCCCATCTCTCCCTTACTCTCTGAACTGTTGCCTTGTAACTTCTGGTGGTGGTTTCTCTGTAGGTTTTTGTCTATTGAATCTGATTTCAGAGAGGACATGTTTGTTTTAAACAAGAACCCAGCTCAGGTTTACTTCATCTCACATCTAAGCAAAATGTGTTTAGATGTTTTTTGCAGAGAGGCTCCCATCCTCTGGGCATGTGTGTGTGAGGGTAGGGACAAGCAGAGAAGCAACATGGTGACTGCAGTGTGTTCACATGCTGCCAGCATGGGAGGTGTTGCACTGGTTGAGAACATTACCAGTCTCTGGTTCATATTCTTTAGTTTATCACTCATGCTAAGAGTCCTGAGAGTCATCAGCTGCTGCTACCTCTTTATGCAGGTGCTGGGTGACACTTGTTCACTTCTTTGTGATGAAAAAATGATGCTTTCAGCATTGGCCTGTTACACAGAAGTCACTTTCATAGATCCTTAATAAACTGACAGTGTTTTAGGCTCTGTACCTAAAGTGTACTCTTACTTTAGTCAGTGGAACAGTCTATAGTGAGCTTTTTATACTAAAACTGTGCTTGGAATTAAAATGCCAGAACTATGTCTGTCTGTAGCTTGACTTAATCTAATCAAACATTTTTTGTGCTTTTTTGCCTTCTGATCTAGATAGAGAACATCTTAGGGTGCTAGTGTTGGTAGACTAGGTACAAATCTTTTAGATTTTAGATTGGAGTAGTCTACATAACCTGCAGGTTGAAGAGCTAGCCCTAAAACAGTTCTGCTGTACTTTATGTCTGGAACCTAAAAATACCATTAAGAAGAATATCTTCACCTGGAGGGTGTTTGGGCACTGAAACACACTCCCCAGGGAAGTCGTCGTGGCACCAAACCTGACAGACTTTAAGAAACTTTTGGACAACTCTCTCAGGTACATGCTGTTATTCTTGAAGTTATCCTGTGCAGGGCTGGGAGCTGGACTTTGATGATCCTTGTGGGTCCCTTCCAGCTCAAGACGTTCTGTGATTCTGTGATTTCTCTTATATCACTGACTAGAGTATAGCACATGAAAATACTAATATTATTAAGGCCTTGACAGACAGTTGCCTTGGGAACAACTCCAAAGTGTTACCTGAATTTCACAGAACTTTGAGGGTTTTGTTGTTATTAACAAAATATATATATATATATATTTTTTTTTTAATTCTACAGAAATGAGGCCCTCGAATGAATTTTGATATGAATTTGCAGTTACAGTTGAGACTAATGGATATTTCAGAGCATAATTATAGAATGATGATTCTCTTGTTCCATCCTACTGAATTGCTGTTCTCTAAAGGGAAAAAAAAAAAAGGATACACACCACAACAGATTGCACCTTTTAACTTGTGTTGCTCGATTTTTCCCCCCATGACTACCTGCAGGAATGCAGTCTTTGTCCAGCTATCACAAGGTACCTTTGATTTGGCTGCACAGTATCTTGTCTCTCCTGCCATGTGTGTATGTACCTATCCCACAGTGGATTTCCCACATTTCATTTACNTTAAGAAGAATATCTTCACCTGGAGGGTGTTTGGGCACTGAAACACACTCCCCAGGGAAGTCGTCGTGGCACCAAACCTGACAGACTTTAAGAAACTTTTGGACAACTCTCTCAGGTACATGCTGTTATTCTTGAAGTTATCCTGTGCAGGGCTGGGAGCTGGACTTTGATGATCCTTGTGGGTCCCTTCCAGCTCAAGACGTTCTGTGATTCTGTGATTTCTCTTATATCACTGACTAGAGTATAGCACATGAAAATACTAATATTATTAAGGCCTTGACAGACAGTTGCCTTGGGAACAACTCCAANCAGATTGCACCTTTTAACTTGTGTTGCTCGATTTTTCCCCCCATGACTACCTGCAGGAATGCAGTCTTTGTCCAGCTATCACAAGGTACCTTTGATTTGGCTGCACAGTATCTTGTCTCTCCTGCCATGTGTGTATGTACCTATCCCACAGTGGATTTCCCACATTTCATTTACGTGATGAATGTAAGTATTGTAGAAGGCAACACAGTTAAAATTAATGTAGCAATTACTTTAGCTACATCTCTGCAGAGCTTTTTCTTACACTGATTCTGGTCTATGCTGCAGCTGCCCCAGTTGCATCCCTTTAAATGCAACAGTGCAAAGAAAACCAAAGCCATTCTTAAAATCCATTTTTCTCTACAAACTACAATTGTGAAAGAAATGTGTCTGAAAGAAAATACTCCACCTGGATGAAAGTCTTTACGGCTGAGTCAGTAAGCCCAAGTCTCAAATTACTAAATTGAGCAATAACTTTAACCTTCAACTTGTGGGTGCATATGCCAGCATAAAGAGATTGTAACCTAAGTTGCTAGACTCTCTATCCCACAAGCATATAAATGAGGAAATAATTAATTCTCTCACTAGCCCACACTATGTTTTATTCAAGTCAACTCTCAACATTATTGCCATTTTTCAACCTTGGTATTTAAAGCACAGAGAATGTTATGTTGGTGATCATTGTATGAAGGGTGAGATGTTGGCATAGCAATTTTTTTTTTTTTGTTCTGTATTTTGACGTGTAAAATGTAACAAGAGTTTGATAATTTTAAGTCTTATTCACAGAGGTTTAAAGTGACAGAGACACTTTCTTTATTTCCTCTTGATGACTTAGAACTTTTGGCACAAACCTTAGCATATTTCTCTGTGTACAAAAAGCCTAAACACCACCTCTCTTTTCTATTTTCAATTCTCAAGCTTTACAAGTGCTTTTGTTACTTCAGACTTTGCAGAAAAGTTCTCCCAGATACAGGTATCCAGAGAGAACAATTTGTAATTAACTAAAATTTGACAAGTCTTAAATATGTACTATAAACATGTAAAAATTAGATTTAACCTAACTTTTTTCTGCATTATCTTAATTACAGGCATCTGTGGCATTCATACTTAAAATAGGCATGCTCATTTGAATGCTTCATTCTTAATTTTGTCCTCTTGGTAAAGTGAGTTTTTTGTTTTTTTGTTTTTTTGTTTTTTTTAACTTTGTTTAGGGAGGAAGGTAAGAGAGGAAGAAGAGCACTAACCAGGGCTTTTCCTGCTGTTTCTGGGAGACAGCCTGGTATTCACAAACTTCTTGAACGTAGCTTTTGACTTGCTTCATTTTTGTTAGTCTGTCCTAGAAGTGAGGATTAAAGTTACCAACATCACAATGTGATACTTATCCTGAGCATGCAAGTTACAAGGCTTTCTCCTAAACCATGAAGTTGTTTGTGGTTCCTTTCTGCAAAAAAGTATGATTTATAATGTAGGACAGACTCTGCCATAAGCATTTTACAAACCCAGTTTTTAAAAATTAGCTGTTTAACTGCAGTATCCAAAGCAAATAAAATAGCTACTTTTTGAGCTAACTGTGCTTGAAACAGAAGATGCTTTTAAAATGCAATTTCAAAGTATTTCAGGCTTTCATCAAAAGCCAGGTGCTTTTGAAAAGCAAGTATTTTTGATATCTTTCTATCCTTTTTGTGTAACCTTTTGAAGGGTTTAGAAGCCATGCATTGTACACTAATTTTAGTTAATGTATTTTATTTTAATAATATTAAGATTTAAGTATGAGGAGTCTTACTTCTTTGATCTTGGCTCACTTAGCTTTTCCACAAGAATGCTCTTATAATTTACATGACAGACTGCTTAAGAAATAGTTTTTAAGTTTTAAACTGCAAATTGTACTCAAACTTTTTAAGGTTAAACTCTAATTACAAAAGTGTTGCCTTTAAAAAAAAAGGCCGCAAATGATTATTAGCTTTGATCCTGATCTTTGCTCATTATATAAACAGTAGGTTTCTTGGTGCAAGAAATATATAGCATTTTCTTCTCATAGTTAAACCTCAGTATTTTGTTACTGGTTTTGATAGATTTTTCTAAGCAATATGATATAGTACAGTCTATCTCCCTTTTTTTCATTCCCCAAGGTTTAGAACAGCTGCTGTATCAACACGTGCTAGTCCTACATTCAGTAAGAAATTCTGCTGCAGTATTAAAGCAATTACAATGTAAATTGAGAAAGGTATGGCATCTCATGAAAGACTTCTCTGTTCAATATGTGGCTCCTAAATGAGTGTTAGACATATGATCTTTCCAAAATACTTACCTGATCCCCCTCATACAATATTTTACCATTTTTTACGAATTTCTAGCAAGCACCCAGAAAGGAGGAAGTCAGTCTAGAATCCCATGAAGTCATTGCTGTTCTTCTTCAGACTCACTTCTGTGAGGATGCCCATGGAAAAATCAATAGTAATTGGGCACCTGGTGAAAATGCTCTCAGAATCTCATTGCTTCCTTGCTCTGCCCATATCTTTATATGCTCTTTTTTCATCTCTTACTCAGTCTTCATGCTCCTATGAGAGTGGCTGTCTCTGCTAAATTTTTTTAGAGCTGTGATACCGAAGTGTTGCTAATAAGCCATAGAAATTACTGTTTGTTGCTAAAGCAGAGACGTGTGATGGCCCTGATGGAGTTTATAAGAATATTTCCCTTAACTTTAGGGTGGGTTTTGGGTTTTGTTAGGCTGGAACTTCTATTTGGCAATACATTAATAAAGATCCTTTCAAAATTTGAATTAGATGGTTGATATTTGGAATTCAGAAATAATATGGGATATATTTTCCAAACATTACATTTAGTTTTTCCTGTGTTCTTTGGTGTAAAATGATATTTGTGGTTATAAGGTTATGCTAAAGGCTATGATACAGTCTTTCTGTTAGCACACAGTTTGAAGATTCAGTGACTAGATCTGCCTACCAAAAAAAATCTTGTATTTGTTGTGTAAAATTCTATTCAGGTCTTGTTTTATTTAGATAAAGTACTTGAAAATTGTCATGTTTGTGTGGTCATTTTTTTTTCTACTGTGATGTGAACATTAAAAAGAGCCTAAGGATTTTAAATGCTGGGTTTATAGAAAGAGGGAAGCAAGACCAGTGACACTGACACCACACACTACCCATGTGTGGTGCTGAAACTGCTTTAGCAACACCTGATTTCAGCTCACAGGAGCTCTCCAGGTCTCTGAGGCTGACTGGCTGATAACCTTCCAGACCACTTCCCTGCCACCTGTGTCAGAGGAAATGTATGTATTGTATATGCCCTTCACCTCTAAAAACATGAAATGACAGGCTGAAGGACTGAAATGTTTCCTTCCCCTGAATGCCTGGTTCCAGCTTTGCTCATTACCTTTCTGTTCTCTGAGAATGTAACAGGTTGGAAGCTCTTCATGGAAAGATAACTACATTAAAAGTCACCAGATTGTGCCCCTTCCAGCCCTTCTCAGCTTAGAATTTTGTTGCATCAGCTGATATTTTGTCTTTTTTCTCCTTCAGTTGAGGTAGAGGTTGCTTTGGTGGCAGATGCAGTGGGGCTGTTTGCTGAAAGATGAACTGATGACTGCAAACGGGCAGATCCTGAATATTTTACAGAAGGGCACTCATCAACTGCAGCAGCTTGAGAGGCAGCAGCTGTCACATCCTTGTTTCTTCTGGACTTCCAGACATGCTGGGAGTCAACTGTTAGAGCCAGAGTACAGAGACAGCTTCTCCCTTGTCATTCTGTGTTTTTGCTGATCTGTTTAATGGCAATTCAGAAAACAAAAAATACTGCTGTGTGGCCCACCAAATTTCCAAAGCATAAAAGGCCAATGCCTGTTGTTGTAGTGTTAAAGATTAAAGACCTTGTGGATACTATTATGAAAGTGACAGACATTGATATAGTTCATTGTATCATGTGTTTTAAGTAGAGGATTGTTTTCGGGTTTAATTTTGCCCTGTCACTTCTCTCCTTGCATTCTTGCAGAGATCAGTTTCTTGCTATCACATCAAATAGAAGCTTTTGCCAACACCTGAAGGGCCTTCATTGACTATCCCCATTCTATCATATTTCATTTTATTTTGATAATGTGATGGCTATATTTACATTAGCCTTTGCTAAATTTTCAATACCTCTGATTCATTCTTGGTTCTGTGTTGGAGTTCATTTGTTTATTTTCAAAGCCATATCAGAACTCTGTCTCATAATCCTTAAAATTCTCCCTTTCCTTTGGCTGAGATTTCCTTTGGAGTATGGTCACTTTACACAGGTTTTTTTACTCTTTTTATTTCATTCACCTGTCTGTATCATATCTGTGTCCTATTTAGCCCTTTATTAGAGACATAGGCTATAAGATTTTTTTAAAGAAAGCAGATGTCCCTGCTTTTTTCAGTGGCTTACATGGTGCATTCTGCATATTCGTAAAATTTCTGGATGATATGATAATGTACATAATACTTCAAGCAGTGTGCCTACACCTTTTATATTAGTAGTTGCTGATGACAGTACAACATTCTAATATATCCATACTGCATCAAAAGTAAATAAAGTTTATTCATTGTGCAAAAGAAATAATGATTTTTGCCTTTTCTGCACAAAAATGACTTGAGCTTTTCAGCTCACCCCACAGAGACCCTCACTTCTCCTATGCCTAAATCCATTCATATCTCATTTTCAATATCTCAACAGAAGCACTCTGTCCCAGATTTCTCACAGGTGCCTGGGGAGCACCACCTTACCTCCTTCCACTCTAAGTGTTCTCATTCATCCCTACCTAGGTTTGGTTAATGTTCCAGTTCGGGCAAGAAGCAGCATGTTCTGCAGCTGATGCAAGTTATGTGTGTGCTACTTTCCAGAAATAAATGCATGGAAATTGGTGCTGTTATGTTCTAATTTCAAATGATTTGTGCTCTTCTTAGTGTTATAGACATTATCAATTTCCATGACGATTCTGATATCTTTTAGGCATTTGTTCTCATCTAATTTAGTTTATAGTCTTGAGAGCTACTGGTGGTAGATAGGCATTGACAGATAATATACCACAAACAAATCTCATTAAACTTAAGTGAAAACCATTCTTTCAAGTTATTTTTGAGATCCTGTCTGTTGAATATAATATGAACTGCTGGTTGACTGAAAAGAGTGTAGAACTTTTCTTCCTACCCTAAAGAGTTTATAGACTAAGCCTAAAACTACCCAGTATTTAGAGTAATGCGACTAGTTTTGCATCTGAAAACACATTCATTTATAGCACTGAGAGCTGTGACATAGTAATGTGAACATGCAGTGACTTTCTTGGAGAACATAAATATTATGTCTGTGTAGTATCTGCATGTTTATATTTTAAAATATATCCCTGTCAGAACAATACAAAATGCTGCAGAATCTCTAGTGTGATTGAATAACCTAGGTTTTGGGTTGTGGCTATAAGCAGATATATGAAGGATGTCCATTTGCTTTTGGATGAGTGCTTACTTGGTTCTTCTTTAGGTAACTCTGGTCTCAGATAACTTGTTTAGTACGTGAAGGCAGCTGATACAGCAGTGTCATTGTTACCTCACCAACAGCTCAAAGTAAGGGCTGTCTTACCAAAATTTTGTAGGAAAAAGGATTAAAATGAAGGCTACAAGGCAACCTCCCTCCTTGAACAGACTGACCACACTGATGAGATTAGCTGGTGAGACAACTTGTGACAATAGCTCTGGGGAAACAAAAGTGTGTCACTGCAGCTGTTCACCAGGTTTCCTCAACTGCTTTTAGTGTGAATTTTATCCACATCCCGATTCCCTTGGATTCCCTGCAGCTCTAGGTGTTGGATAATACTCAGCCCGTGGTGTCTAGAAGGCTGGAAGGGCAGCAGTAGCTGCGTTGGAAAGCCAGTATAGAAATAGTAGCTTTGAGATAGTCCCAACAAGTTGGATATAAGGTACTGGGCAGCTCCTGCCCTGATTTTATGTGCACAGCATGGTCTCAGTCCTCAAAAGTGCTGTGCCTGGCATATTTAGGTGCCTCTGTGTGCTTTGTGGGGTGAAAGGTCTGGCATGGAGCAGTGTGCATGGGATGACTCATGCACAAAAGAGACCCCCTAGAAGGTTCACTGTGCTACCAGCCACAGCCGTGCTGACTCCTCTGCCTGTCCCCTGACATAAATCAGCATGTGCTCTTTCTGTCTGCACATCTGGATAAGCTCCTGCTGTCCTGTGCTGTGAATAGAGATGCTCTCTCTGCCCTTTTGCAGCTCAATCTGCTGGTTGCCTCCATGAAGTAAAGGTGAGAGGCTGGGGGAGCACAGCAGCTGGAAAGAACTTTGAAGTACTGTAAGGTAAAGTTGGTTTGTGCTAGTACCAATGCCAGGCATTGAATGGACCCATTCATTGTAGATTTAAGTGTAAGGGGTTAGGTGTTTAAGAGTCTGCTTAGCAGAGCTGTTAAGATGGGGCCATGGTAATTTCTATGTTCATCAGCATTCATCTTACTGGCACAGAAGGGTGCTGTGTACATCCACCTACACAAGTTCAGGTGCTTCAAGCATATTTTAATATTATTTTTTTAAATTAAAAGTTAAACTTATGTCTGCTTTATTGCATGTTTCTGAAGAATTTTTCTTCCTTGTGTAAGAATTTGCTTTAGATCTGTTCTCTTTTTGAAGTAATGTCTAATTTTTCATTTGTTTCTCATTAATGGAAATTCAGTGTTCATGCCAGTCTTCTAATACAGGTCAATATTAGCCATTTCTTTTGCATATGTTTAAAGAATATAGGTAGTGAAGATATTTGCAGAGGGAGGGAGGTTCACAGTTTATCAGGGAAGTGATCTGTGAAGAACTGGGAATTTGTGTGTATTTACCTAGAAAGATTTCAGCAATTCATGAGGAGAGTTTATGTACTATGTACTTGTACTTCACCTGCTGATTTACAGTGCTGTAGGTCTTCATTTTTTCTTTTCATCTAGGACAAAGTATTTCACAGAATAACAAGAATATTGTTTGTCTTTTTTAGGCTGTGAAGCATGTTACAGAACCGTACAACAAGTGGATGAAGGGGAAAGGAAGAAGTGCCATTGGTAGCTAGGATAGCAACATGGGAAATACAACCACCAAGTTCCGCAAAGCTCTTATAAATGGAGATGAAAACTTGGCCTGCCAAATCTATGAGAGCAACCCTCAACTAAAAGAAACTCTTGACCCAAATACTTCTTATGGAGAAACGTACCAGCACAACACTCCGCTCCATTATGCTGCTAGGCATGGGATGAATCGTATCCTGGGGTAAGCAGCATTTGAAATTTGGCTTGGGTGTGAAAAACTGACCTAGCAAATGCAAGAGTGGCAGCCAGGTTATAAACACCTGATGTGCATGTGCATAGGTGTACACATATATGTGCATGTGTGTGCTGCACAGACAGAATTTGCAATAAGTTCAAGTAGTAATAGAAAACATGCAAATTAGTCTGTAATCACAGGCTGGTATAACAGTCTTTAATTTTATTTCAGTATCTATTCCTTTATTGTAACATTAGTCTGGGACAGTTTTAGCTTGCTTCCTGAAGACTCCAATACCATGGAAATAGTGACGGTTCCACCATTCTTGATGTGCTTTTCTGTCTTTAAATAAATCTGTTTGCAAAGCTGTGTGGATGCCACACTGATTGTAGCTATTTCTAGATGGTACAATATATATTTATTTCTGTGTTATTCAGGCAGCTTTTATTTTTTTTTTGTGTTGGATAATAACAGTGAACATTAATATCTTGATAAATAAGTAAGTTTATTATTGCTGCAGTCAACATGGACAGCAATCCCTAATATTAGCTATTTTCATTCTTTTGTATTTTTGTCAGTGCTCTAAGATCAATTAAAGATTAACATCTTACCCATGTCCAGACATTGCAGACACAAGCTGTTCTCATCTAGTGTTTTGTGAAGGTAGTACTGGGCAGACATTGCTAAACCTCTTCTTCAGTAAGCACTATTAGAGAGAATTTCCTAAGTATCCTCTTCTTCAGAGACAGAACTGAATTAAATACTAAACTGTGTTATTGGTAATATTCTTTTCATCTTTGTGTTTATGTCTAAATGGGCCTGTAGTATTCAAAAGGTTTGTTTTGTACCTCATATGCTGTAACTTTACTAGCTTTCTGGCCTCTCACCATAAATTTTTCCTCAGTGTTTTAGATTTGTCTAATCGTTTTTTTACTTCATAATTTCTCATTTACCTCAATTTTGGCTAAATATTTTTTCTTTTCTTCCCTATATATTCTGTATTTCTATTTTTAATTTGATGTTTTCATTTCATTACTGACACTTCTTGTTTATTTTCCCCTCATTCCTTATTCATGAAATATAAAAAAGTGTTAACTAAAATGAATTTTAAATAGTGTCCAGTTTTTACTTACACCTTCCATGTGATTTTTTTTCCTCTGAGATTTTCAGGTTATTTCTCTCAAGAAAATAGCTATTAAGAAATTACAGCCTCATTGAGACAAGAAGGACACATGAAATTGCACTTATGAAAAGAAATAGCCATAATTACAGACTTCTGAGCAATGCATTAGTTAATTCATATTGCATCATTATGATGGGAACTCAAATAACTGCTTTGTATTTAGAAAAAAAAGTCTTAGAAATGCCGTTTTGCTACTAGCTACATAGGATCTTCAACATCTAAGTCTCAGGACAACTTTTTTTTCACACATTGCAAACTATGATAAAAAGAATCATTCTTTTGCCTTGTTTGAGTCAATGTAATACAATTTTTTGTCCCTAAACATAGGGTAGGTGCCTTTATCTACTGGAGTCTGGTTCTGAAAACCCAGACTGTTAAAATTGTAGTACTTGTGAGGAGTAATTTAAAGAAGTTTCTTTACTATTAACTTTTCTGATGTCTTTCTAAGGGCTGCACATAAATGTAAGTTTTTCTATCTAAACAAAGTAGTAAAAGTGAATAAATATAAACCTTACAGTGTGTCTATTTGCTAAATTGAAAGCAGAAAGGGCACAAGTGCTTTGGAGTTAAGCCACTTCTTTTTGATGCAGAAAATCCTGGATATGGCAGGGGTTAAATGAGCTGATTATTAAAAGGAATGTTTTGATTTACTGATAAAGTTCAGTACCTAAAAATAAATTAATTTTAATCTCTTTGTATTTTGAGAGAAATTTACAATTATGAGATAGCCATAGTAGTATAATATTTTATGTTTATTTCTTCATAAAACATTTTAAATATTGGGGAATCTGTAGCAACACTGACTTACAAGCTCTAGCATTTACTTGCATGCATCCCATATAATTCAGTTTTTCTTTATAGGCTGAGATTTTTATTGTTGTAGGTGGATATGAACTGACTTGTGTTTACAGTTTACTCTGTGAGATTTTCTCAGAATAGAGTAGTGTGATGCAGTTGTTGGTACACCTTCACATTACAGAATGCATTGAGAGAGATATTTTGGGATGTTTAGAAATCTCCTAACTGGAAGTGCTGAGGCAAAAGGACAAATTCTCTGTTTGCACATGTATGGCCACAGGCACAGTGAAAGCACAGGCATTGAGTTTTCAGTTTGCAGTGAAAGGGAGTTGAGGACATCCTGCTGCAGTGATCTCAGAATGAAAGAAAAAAGAAACTGGAGAAGAGGTGAAAGGGTCAAAAGCAAAGCTCCCAACCTGAACAAACTTGGTTTAATCCAGCATGAAGTCTACTGGCAGAAACTTAAGCCAACAAAAATTTCTCAATGATTTCGAGCTGCACAGTAATTATGCAGCAAGTATCTGAGTCATCTGGCTACTGCATTTTTCATCCAACATTTACAGCCCAGACACAGGACCAAGATGTAAAAGTTTGAAAATTTGCTGTTAATTTCTTTTCACAAGATTCAGCAAAAATTTGTTAAAATGCTAGGATTGTTTCTTAATCATTTTAATGAGTATCATAGGAAACTTTAGTATACTAGGAATGTTGAAATAAAAAACAGAACATAGTCGACATTCCATTAATGTATAACTTGGTCTGCAGCCCTGAATAATGTTTACCAGTTTGTTTTAACATAGTATTTAATGTTTAAAACCCCAAAATTGCTGACCACAGCTAATTAGCTCAAACAAGAATTTTCAAAGACTTGATCTCAGGCCAGTAAGCTTGTCAGGAGAGAGGAGCCCCTGCTCCAGGGCTGTCCCCCAGCTGTGACGCCTGTCAGGAGAGGTTGACAGAGGACATTATACTGGGTTCGTGGGGCAAGGTTTTGGTAGCAGGGGGGCGTGGGGGTGGCATCTGTGAGAAGAGATCAGTGTGTACCACATTAGGCACGATTGCTTCTGCCAGCTTCAAACCAGCCCCACCACTGGCCAAAGCTGAGACTATTGGTGATGCTGGTGATACCTCTGTGATTACGTACTTAGGAAAGGATGAAGAATGCTGCACAGCATCTGTAAGGGGAGTGAAAAAAATGTGTGAGGGAAAGAGCCCTGCAGAGACACCAGGCCAGAGAAGGAAGGGGAGGAGGTGTCCAGGCGCTGGAGCAGAGATTCCCCTGCAGCCCGTGGTGCAGACGGCGGTGAGGCGGGATGTCCTCCCACAGCCCCTGGACATCCACCTAGAGCAGAGATCCACCCACAGCCCCTGGAGGGCCCCACACCAGAACAGGTGGATGTGCCCTGAAGGAGCCTGCAGCCCATGGAGAGCCCATACTGAATCAGGCTCCTGGCAGGAGCTCACAGCCTGTGGAGAGGAGCCCACACAGAAGCAGGATTTCTGGTAGAACCTGTGACCCTGTGGGGGACCCACACTGCAGTCGTGTGTTTCTGAAGGACTGTACCCTGTGGAAGAACCTGCACTGGAGCAGTTCATGAAGCACCCCGCATATGGATTTTGAGAGATTTGTGCAACATCCACACTGGTCTCGTTCCACTACAAACATTTATAATGTTTCCCTATCAATTCATGTCTTGACAGAAGATTCATATTCAAGAAGATAGTTTAAATCTCACTCCCTAAATAGGTATAAAAATATTACAAAGCACACTGGAAACATGTTTTCATTAGAAAATGCAGTCTTCAGATGATCAAGCATATCCAATGTCCTCAGGCTTTTTTTTTTTTTTTTTTTCCTCCTAAAGTACATTTTAGACCATCTAACTGCTTAGTTTGAAAGAATTGCTATCAATGTGGAAAGTTACTCACTAGAGTCTTGCTGTTGGTGAACCACTCCTGAGCTATGACAAGAGAACAGACTTTCCAGAGGCTGGTTGAGATGGAGTGACTGGAAATCACGAGGACTTGCTTGACGTTGAAAGGGAAGAAAAAAACCCTTAGATAAACTGTCATTTTGCAATATATGTGGTGTGACTTTCAGTTTTGCAGCTTTGCTGGGAAGCTTTTTGGATCAGTGACAGATTTTCTTCATTGTGTGTTTCATACTGCTATATCTGAGCACTTTGTGAGTATTCAAGCCAAAAGTGGATTGTTGTAGCAGTTGCTGCTGGTCCTGGCCTGAAGAGGGGGAGGACATGACAGAAACATGGAACTGTGGGGAGACAGGACAGGTTTAATAAGCTGATTTTTTCCTAGAACAAGAAAAACAAGACTTTCTTGTTACAGAGATATTCTGAAAGAGGTGATTACTGAAACTAAAGAAAAAAGAATCAAACCCAAACCCACTTTTAACATTATTGATGTCTGCTGTTCAGTAACAGTGGTAAAGCAGCTCTGGTAATGAAGGTGTAGCTGAGCCAGTCAGAGAGAAACGTTGGTAAATGTGCCTGGGATTTGTTCATAGGAAATATCTCTTGTTTCACTGCTATAATTTGGGAAGTATATTTCACTTCAGAAGAATGACAACAAAACATCAAAATGGTGGTGGTTTCCTCTAGGCTGAACTAAATATGTATCTCTTGGAATTTCAGTCCCCTTCTCTTCTGGATGTTTAAGAGTTTTCCATAAGGACTGGTCCAAGCAATTGTAATGCAATCAAAAAAAGTATGGTGATATCACCAGTATGTTATGGAGGGTGAATTTGCCAGAAAACTTGTTGACCCCAGAGGGAATGTGGCATTCATCACAGCACATTCAGGAATGTCTCTTGCCGTGCCAGGTTTTGTTGGCTTTTCATCCATTTGCAGTCATGTTGAAAATTAGTTTTGGAGGATTTTGAGGGACATGTGTGTGGACTTTTTTTCAGAACAAGATTTCTCTGAAGTTTAGAGGATTTTTATGCTGCAAAAATATATGTTAAGGAAAAGAATTGACAAAAACCCTGTTCTTTGCAGGTCATCTTGCTTTAGAGAAGCGCTGTAGTTACTTGTTTTCTGATAGGGTTGAAGCTGCTCTGAATTTTTGATTTTTTTTTTTCTAGGGATGGAAATCAAAAAGAGGCTTCTTCCCTGTTTTGAGACAGAAGTTCTGTAAATATTTAAACTTTGAGATCCAAATATATCTAAATTATTCATTTGATTAATTTATTAGAATGTCATTGTCTAGATTATTCACTTTGAGCAACAGAAAGCAAGCGTGGTTTTGATTATCAACAATTATATAGATAACTATTTCAAATATACTTCCATTTAAATTAATTTTATTGAGAAAAGTAAGTATGTCTCCACTGGAATTATTCATACTACGTGTCCTTTATAGCTAATGTAGACATAGATAATAAATCTAGTCAAAAAAATTAATGAAGGCAACAGCACAATTCATGTATTGTGAAGGTGATCATAAAGTATTTTAAATTAAATATATGTCAAAAGTTCCTGTTTCTTCCCATTGATTTAAAGGGAATATAAGAGAACTGGATCAGCTCTAGTTGCACTGTAGGTCACCAGATCTGAGAAGATGAATCTAATCCTACATTATATTAAATATGTTAAATTGGAAGCACCTGCAAAGTTGTAAATGGAACACTTTGACCATTTTACAATATGAAACATGAATGTACTTGTGGGAGATACTGTTTGTGGTATAGTGTTAAATGTTTTCCTTTTGTGGTGTGTGGAATGATCTGTGCAGCATTTGGACCTGTCCAAGTGGGAGCATTGGTGTTTATCCACTTGCTTTGTTGTCATTGCACTCAGCTGCTGAAGTGGTCCAGTAAGGTCCTATTTAGATTAGTCATTTTGTGTGGTTGAATCTTGGTCACCTTTCAAATTCTTTGGAATATGAAATAATGGAGGGAGCTCTTGATTAGATGAAGGAGAATAATAAATGAAGAATATGATCTCACAGGGCATGTTTATAAAGAAGCAAGAGGACCAAGTGAATTGCAGTGCCCCTCATTTCAGTAGCAGAGCATCTGACTGGGTGGTAGAAAATAGTAATTTATAAGGTCATTTTCATCATAGTCTAAAAAGCAGTCAAGATGATGGACAAACAGTAAAAATAGGAAGCCTTTAACAGTGATCAACTTCTTACTGTGACTGAATCCAGGAGAAAACTGCCAAAGGCAGAAAAAAACATAGGAGGCATTTAGAGAAGCAGCTATGATGTCAAGTAGCAGCAGTAGCATTTGCCGTGTTCCTCAAAGGCTGCCACCCAGTTGGGCACTGTCTTCTAAAGTACAATAAGGCAGGCAGAAAAACTCAGACCTTTATCTGGCTGACTTCTTGTTTTTCTTTCCCCGAAGATCAAAATCCCAGTTAAAAGGAGTTCTCACTGAATAGATGTGTCTGGCCTCCCAAGGTATCTTCCCTGGTGTTCCTCATGACTTCCTCACAAAATGCAAAACAGGTGGTAGACTTTATCCTAATCGTGGTCTGACCTATGAGGAAAGATCAAAAGCCAGTCAGCTGCTGTGTTTTCAGATCTTAAAGCTGACTTTTTTCTATCTGACTTCTGATTATTTTAACCTTAGTAGGTTAAAGATACATGATGCTTATGAGTTTGTTGCTCACTGCACAGCCTTTGCTCTCCACTTAGAGCTGCCACTCTTGAGTGTGTTATTGCATCTTCTTGCTACTAGGTTTTTTTGACCCAGAGGAAATTGTTCTGATTTTCCTTTCCCTGTTGGAAATCACACATTGTAGCGTAAGACTGCTTTGTTAGTGATTGGTGATATGAGATCTATTAATGCAGTACACTATTAAAGGTTTCTTATTCTGTGTTGTCTCTTCTCCTTAGTAGAGCTGTCATGAACATTTTACCACAGGCAAAGTAAAATTTTATTTGGGTTATAGAGGAGTACAGCTTTGGTCCTTGCCAACCAGAATTACCACATCTTTATTTCAGCTAATTTTGTTGCCAGGTAGAGTTCATGACTCCATGGAGTTGATAGGTAAATACTGAATCATTGTGTCAAATGGCTTCACTTCACCCTGGGGTTAGAGGCACATGTGTCTTCCTCACCAGAGAGATCTGTTGGCTCAAATTTTTCAGAAATAACTCATTTATTTTTATATATAAATACAAAATACAAGCAAAATAGTCTGTGACATTGTATATAGACCCAGTTTTCCTTTTGGCCAAGGTACAGATCGTGGATGATTTGATTTTTTTTTAATTTGCACTTTTTTGTTTTCAATTTAATGTAATAAAATTACATCATTGGGACATGTAAGGAAAATAAAAATTAGTGTCATTAAAAATAAAGTGGCATACAAATTGAAAACATTTTTATGGAGGGAGAGGTAAAGAGACAATTTCTGTAATACATTTATGATTTTTAAGAAATAGAAATTATGCAAAGCTTGATGGTAATCACTGTGTAATTTCTTCATTAGTGCTATATAAATAAAATCAATGCTAGATATCATACACAGGGTCATACACACCAGGTCGTTTGCAAACTGATACAAAGATAGTTGTCCCATGCAGAAATACAAATCTGTGTGTTTAAAAGGTGACAATAAACACACTTTTTGGTAGTTTCATGTTTATTATTTCATCTCACATTTGATTGAGACCAGTCTAAAAATAATAGTCAACAGTTACGTGAGAAGAGAAATCAGCGTGGATAGTCTCAGAAAAAATCTACGTTCAAAGGAA
>WEIU01010365.1:9427-42365 GCA_013389925.1 Aegithalos caudatus
CGGGGCTGCGCGTTGCCTGACGCGGCCCAGCGCCCCCGGGGCCCCGCCGTGCCCGGCGGCTCCCGCGGGACGATGTCGCAGGATCACGACATGGACAAGACGATCAAGGTTGGCGGGAGGTGCCGGGGAGGGCAGGGGGACGCCGGGCTGGGGTGGCCGGGTCCCGGTGCCCGTGTTGGCGATTTTGGGGTGTTTTTACCGAGGGCAGAGGCCGGTGTGGGAGGCGGAGGATCCCGCAAACCGAGCACCCCAACCGGCCAAACTTTCTGCTGTTTATCTGTTTTAGCGAACAAAGGAATTAGCGCTCATTGGCTACAAGTTGTATAGTTCCCTTATTAATTAGTATTCTGTTGGGTAATGAGTATCTCATTTCCTATGTTAATTAGTGCCTCCTTCGGCTCGGGGGCGTTTCCTGGCTCGGTGTCTCTGAGTTGGTCACAATCTGTCCCTGCTGGAATTGCCTTTTACCCAATGGAGCTGATTTCAGCACAGATGCAAAGTTGGGTTTTTTAGTTTTTTCCTTATCTCAGGGGTTCTGCCCAATGTCCTCATGGCCCTTAAGTTCTGCATTCCTTTTGTCCAAATCCTTCTTCCTAAGCTTTGTTCACCTTTCCTGGCTCTAATGTCACTGAAACAAATCAAGCCCTAAACCTTAACCAGGCAATTCCATCACCAAGTAATTTGGTTTTCTAACACCTGGTCATCACTCAGAGTTTGTTGGCCACTGTTTCATGGATTAAATATTGCTGTTTGTCAGGCTTGAAAGCTACAAAATCAAACACCAAAGAACAGCCCGTTCTTAAAGAGAATTTCCCCACATTTTCCAGCAGTCAGAACCTTGTTTCTGACCCTGTCTCCGAACTATTTTCCTATTCCCTGCCACTGTTCTCTTTTCCTGATTCTTAGGATGTCAGGCAGCCTTCCCAGAGTTCCTGTTCTGGTGCTGCCATGAAGAAACAGCTCTGGAGTGTGGGATTTGTGTGTTTGGAGCTGGACACATCCAGGGTTCAGGGTGTGAGCTCAGGATCCCTCTGTGCCCTGGCTGGGTGGGAGCTGGGGAATTCCCTGTTGGGATAAAGGGATGTGAACCAATGTTTTCAAGCCTCTCTGGAGGTTCTTCACCTTGTGCAATTCATTAATCCTGGAAAATTTTGGCTTAGAAGGACCTTAAATCTCATCCCATTCCACCCTCTCCATGGGCAGGGACACCTTCCACTATCCCAGGTTGTTCCAAGCCTTTTCCAGCCTGGCCTTGGGCACTTCCATGTTGAAAAATTGTAGGGTTTGCACTAAAAAAGCCCAGAACAGAAGGAAATCTTCTGAGGTTGTCATTTACCCTGGAGATCAAGATCAGAACTGTTCCCTGTGGTTTTCTTGGCACGCTCCAGGGAAGGAGCCATCCTGAAAGCTTGGGGAAAAAAAAGGATTTAAGTATTCCTGTGGTATTTCATGAGAAGGGAAAAGTCCACATCAGAACTCCTGGGGTTTAAAGCTAAAAAGCTGCAGCAGCTGTGGAAGTGTTGGGACAGTTCTGTGCTCCTGCTCCTCCCAGTCCAGAGGGGTTCCACCAAAACTCCCTGGGCAAATCCCTGGAATTCTGGGCACAGCCTGAATCTAACTCATCATTTAGTACTTTTATACTTTATGCTGATTTTTTTTGCTTCTCAGACCCTTGGTTTAGGACAGGTTTGGTTGTTCTCAGGTTCAAGGTCTGGGATTCAGGACAGGGATCCATGTTTGGGAATGCAGGAGAGGTTGAAGGAGCAGGAGGGGAATTCCCCAGGAGGTGACACTGCTCTGGTTGGATCCATGGAGTTTGTCCAAGCAGCAGCAGCAGCCCCAGACTCCCCAAACTCCTTATTTCAAACCTTTTTCCTGTCAATATCCAATGAAATAATGGAATCAGTGAGTCTGGAAAAGCCCTCTGAGATCAGAAGGGGCTGAGCAGTGAGAGCAGCCTGCTGGAATCCAGGCTGGAGAGCTCAGGGAATGCTGCTTTTCCAGGCTCTGAGCATCCCAGAGTGCTGGGATAGTGCCCAAGCTGTTGGCTGAGGTTTGGGGGGAGGGAATTTTGCTGCTGGAGAGATCCCAGCTCCACCTGGGTGTGAAACTTTGTTGCAATTCCAGATATTTTGTATCATTTTCCCTTTTTCCCACTGAAAATTAATGTGAGGAGCCATCAGAAGTTTCAGGTTCCTGGAAGTTTGGAGCTGTGCAGGAGCTGCTGCAGGGCAAGTGATTCCCAGATGTGCCCAGGAATTCCATACCCACAAAGGCAATCCAAGCCTTTGTGCATCCCAGCTGAAACACTTGGATTTTTTTCCAAACACATTGGTGCTTTGGAAGCATTTCCAGCTGTTTAGGAGCAGAATCATGGAATTCTTAAGGTTGGAAAAGACCCCCCCAAGGTGTGGTGGAGTCCAACCTTTCCCTGACAATGTTGGGAATTCCTGGTGCTGAAATTCCTGAGCTGGGAGGTGGAAGTGATGCTGGGCATTGGAGCTCCCAGATCCTGGGTTTGGTGTCATTTGTGTTTCTTGACCACTTAATTATTAATTTGAACTTCTGAGTTGTGAAGCTGCTTTGGGATGAAGGCTGGGATCCAAATTTAAAAAGTGCAGGACAGAAAATTGTTGCCTTTTTGTATAAAACAATGGCAAATCCACAGAATAGGAATTAAATGCTCATTAATGCTCTCCTAAAATTGTGTTTTCATCCCACCCCTGCTCCTTTCAGTTCTCTGCAGCTGAATATCAGGAAAATTAAATCAGAATTCCCTAACAAGCCCCTCACAAGTGAAATTTATCTTGAGCTGAATTGATAAGAAGTTCCTTTGAGCTCCTCCTGAAAACCACAAATTTCTGGGATCCACTGAGATTTCTGCCCCTTTCCTTTTAAATCAAACCTTCAGGGCTGACCCCTCCCATGAATTTCCAGTGTATTTGGGAATTATTTTTCCTTTCCTTCCCCGGTGCTGCTGGTGCAGCATCTCCTTTGGCTGTGATTTATCCTGAGCAGAGGCAGGAATTTAATAAAGGAACAAAGGCTGAGCTCAGGGCATCAATCAAAGCTCTGGATTTGCAGCCTGCCTTGGGATGTGGTTAAGCCTGAGAGCAGCCAAGCTGTGTCCTGACAAAACCCAGCCCTGTCTGTGAGCATTTGGACAAAAGGAGCCTGCCTCGTGATCAGAAACATCTAAAATTAATCAAGCTGGGTTTAATTTACACTGTGATGGTTCCAAAGGTTTGAAACCTGCAATTTTCTGTTTTCTGCCACCAAAAAAATGCATTTTAATGCTGGAGTGGGCTCCTTGTTTCATTGTCGTTGATTGTTTGTAGGTAGGAAGCTGGAACTGAGTCAGGGAGGGATGCCCTTGTTACAATTCAGGTATTAAAAGCATAAAATCACATTTTCTGCTCTCAATAACCCTGTTTTAAAATTCCAGCTGCACAGGAACAATTTTAATCAGGTAAACCATGACATGAGCATTGATATTTATTTATATTTATAGTTAATTTTCCTCAGGGAAGCAAACTCCCCATTAGGCACTTTTACACTCAGATCTGCTGAGCTGGGGTTTCTTTGGAAAGGCTGAAGTAATTTTATTTATTCTGTGTTTATTGACTGTGTTTTCCCTCTTGCTGCTCCTTCCTGAACAGGAAACCTCCATTTTAGAGGACTACAACATTAACTGGACTCAGAAGCTGGGAGCTGGGATCAGTGGGCCTGTTAGGTAAGGGAACAACTCTGGGATTATCCCTGGCCTGTGGAGGAGTCAGTGAGTATTTTACTAAATGTGATGATGAGATAAATTATAAACAACAAATGCCTCTTCCCCACGTGGATCATGCAGGAAGGGTTTTGTCCTTTTTGGGGGGAATTTGGGAAAGAAAACTTCTCCTCCCTTCCCTGTGCTGGCATTTCCCACAGGCAGGCAGGAGCTGATTGTGGAATAATGACAACAGAAATTCCTCCTGAACCCCCTGTCCTTGGCTCCTGCTGCCCCAGCACTGCCCCTTTCCTGCTTTCCCTGTTTTTCCTGTGAGCCCAAAGCAAACCCTGCCCCTGGCTTTGCATCCTAGCCCTGCTTCTCATGGATTTGTAACCCCTGGATGCTTTCTGGGAAGCAAAACACTTTCCCATCAAGGCCCTCTCCCAGCAGGGAATGGGAATTTGTGCTGGAAAACCACTGTGCTGCTGTTCCTGGGTGCTCCCTTTGTCTTTCCCATCATTTATCTTCCTGTCTGGGTTTTCCTTATCCTTTTTGTGTTGCTTTAAAACACCCATTTCATGCTTTATTCTTTTGGCTGCCTCTTCAAACATGGGTCCTTTCCTCAATTGTTAAACGAGGGGGAAAAAGAGAAAAAAAAAAATCAACCCAAATGAGGATTTCCTTTCCCAACCACTCTATCTATTCCAAACACTTCATTTATTCCAACACCACTGGGGGTGTTCAGGTGTGCTTTGGGTTATTTCCATCCAAAATCTCTCTTGAGGCTGAATTTAGGGTGAGAGCTGGGATCTTCCCTGTGTATCCCAGATTGGGGTAATTCCTGGGAATTCCCACATGGAGAGCAAACTCAGAGCTACAGAGAATTGCTTCAGGTGTCTCTTTTTAACCTCCTTGCTGACTGAATGATTTTGTTGCTGTAACACCAGAGTCTGCATGAAAAAATCCTCCCAAGAACGCTTTGCACTGAAAATCCTCCTCGATCGTCCAAAAGCTCGAAATGAGGTACAGTTCCTGCTTTTCTCTCAAAAAAAACCCTTCAATTGTTGGGATGTTTTAAAAATAAAAACCCTCCATTTGCTGGCTGTGCTTCCAGAGATTTATTTATAATTGATTGAGCTGTATTTTAAAGCTGTTCTTCTCCCTGTAATGGAACAGAACCAGTTTGAGAGGGAATTTTGTTTCCATACGTCTCACTCTTGGATGTCACTGCTCCAAGAATGCTTCAGGTTGTTCTGGAAGTGGATTTTTCCATGTGCCAGGAGCTAAAGCAGCTCCTGACACTGCTTGGGAGTTCCTGAGGTGCCAGACTGTCAGCCTGTGGATTGATGGGCACTCCTCCAAGCTGTTGGGAGTTTAAGGAAGGACTAATTGTCCTCGAGGTTTAGGCAACTTCCATTCCTTGTTACTGAGCAAATTCTCCTTTAAAATTCCCTTAAAATCATCTCTGTACAAAAAAAAAAATCAAGACCTGGCTTGAACTGAGCAGCCCAGGGAGCTAAAATGGGGAAAATTCCTGAATGTTGGGACAGGAGGTGATGCTCCAGGTGTTGTGAGTGCTGAGCCATAAAAGAAGCCAGATTCTGGAATTTTAGCATTTATTCATTCATTTTCTCTTCCAGTTGCACCTACATTTCTACTTTAAAGCTGGTTCTGTCTTTAAATTTCTATAAAGAACTCCAAGACTGAGCTTTTCCAGCGGCTCTGTGTGTGATTCCATAATCTGTCACAAATTTTTGGGGGGCAGCCCTGGGGTGTTTGAGGTGAGCAGGGCTCAGTGCCTGTCCCTGTGTGCAGTAACAGCTCTTCCCTTCTCTTCAAGGTACGTCTGCACATGATGTGTGCAACACATCCCAATATTGTTCAAATAATTGAAGTTTATGCTAACAGTGTGCAGTTCCCACATGAATCCAGCCCCAGGTAAGATTACATAGGGTGATTCATTCCCACCGCTTGCTTTCCATGTTTAGCCCAAGGTATAGTGGAGTTTGCTTTTTTTTTTGTTTGTTTGTTTGTTTGGTTTGGTTTTAATCACAAATTTATTATTTAAAGGGGGTCTCCCAGGTATAATAATTATCCTGCAGACCAAGCAGCTGTTGTGTTTTTTTTTTTTTTTGTTTGTTTGGTTTGGTTTTAATCCCAAATTTATTATTTAAAGGGGGGCTCCCAGGTATAATAATTATCCTGCAGACCAAGCAGCTGTTGTGTTTTTTTTTTTTTCCCTGACTTTTGTGTATTTAAATTATTTTGCCTCCTTCACTCCCTGTTTTGAATGCATCTCCATTTTTTTAGGTTTTCCATTGATTCAGTCTGCATTGTGTGAAAGAGTTGTTTCTAAAAACGTGAAAATTCAGCCCTGAGAACTCTAAATGCGTTGTCTTGCTTAAAATGAACACAGGAAAACATGGAGCAGAGCAATTCTTCTTTTTTTGTGCATTATTAGGATAAAGATACTGTCTTCTGATAGCATCTTAGTGGAGAAAATCATCAGAGTTGGGAGAATGAAAGAGCTGAGACCTGTCTTAGTACTGTGGTGTAGCTGATTTTGCTGTGTGTTGGGAACTGGGAGTCAATTCCTTGAGGATCTGGCAGCCCTGATCTCCACCTTCCAATTTTTTATCCTTCATAATTATGGCAATAAAGCTGTAAATTAAAAGGGGGATCCAGACTCAAAAGCATCCACGTGCTGTGTAATCCTTGAGGGCAGAGTTACCCTTGGAGTGTCCACATGGCTTCCAGCTCCATCCTGGGTGGAGCTGGGTGTGTATCCAGGTGGAGTTTGTTCCAGCTGGATGTGGGAGCCCATCAGGAGGAGCAAACTGGAGATTCCTGGCTGCCAATTCACCGGCAGCCAGAAAATCCCTGCGGATTTTAGCCTGGAAGGCAAAACGACAGCGCCAAGCTAGCCCCAAAAGCAACCTAGAGAAAGCAGTGTTTGTGTGAAATATGCATTCTTAGCTTAGCAATTCTGTGCTTTTTGATGAATTTTGAACGTAACAACATGAAATGCTTTTGAACAGGGCTCGGCTCCTAATTGTAATGGAGATGATGGAAGGGGGAGAGCTCTTCCACAGAATCAGCCAGCACCGGCACTTTACTGAGAAGCAAGCGAGCCAAGTAACAAAGCAGGCAAGTCACCCCCTGTCCCAGCAAATCCATCATGCTCTGGCTAAAGTAGGGACAATTCCTGGGGCTGGAAGGGTGGGAAAAAAGGATTAAATAAAAGAATCCTCAGTTCTGATCCGATGATCATTGCCTGCTTTGTTATAAGTGACGATGCCAAAGCTTTACTAGGAATAAAGGATGGAAGGTGTGGGCTTGTTCTCTGGGTCTGCTGTGCTTTAACATTGCTTTTCCACACCTGGTCTGGAGATCACTTCCAAGAGAACTTTGTCATTCCTCTTGTCCTAAAAGCGTTGCCTCCAGCAGGATTCCCGAGCTCCGGAATCTCCGTGACACAAGGGCATTTCTCTCCTCTGGGCCAGGGATTTTCAGGCTGGGCTCTGGGCTTGGGCTTGTGGAATTCCTGGAAGATACCAAGGAATGTGTCTGTTTGTTCTGATTTTGTGTCTCTTTGTTCCAATGTCGTTTTTTCCTTCACCATTTCTCTCCCAGCTCCCGAGTGCTGTATTTTGTAACCTCCAGGGTGGTTTCTGCAGGGGGTTTTGGTGTCCATCAGGTTTTTTGTTGCTGGTGGGACTCTCAGAAGGATCTCTGTGGAATTCAGTGCTGGGATCCCCAGTTCCCATCAGCTGGAGAGAGAATGTTTGAACCTGGGGCAAAAAGTTTGGTGTTGCTTTTGTGCTTTGCCTTATTTCTAATGAAATGCTAATTGTGCTGGTACTTTTTGGTCTCACCCAACAAAGAAATGAGGTGGAGGTACAGAATTATTCTTGACAGTTTGTTTGACATCCTTTGGGCTGTTTGGTTCTGACATGGTGGGGAAATCTTATAAAACTTTACCAGAAGTCAAGACTTTGATTTGAATTCTGTGTGTACACTTGGGTTATTCGTGTCTCAAATAACTCCTTGCTTTAATGTTTGTAGAAGTGAAGTTTGAAATGTGAAAGTCTCTCTAAAATTCTTTTCTCCAGTGGTTCCTCATCATTGTCTTGTACCCAGGAATGGTTAAAACTTGTCACAGCACTGCCTCATTTTCTCTGGGAATGTGTTTGTATTTATTGCTGAGCTAAATTAGCAGTGAATTCTCTTGTGACAGTAATTTGGAGTTTTTTTAAGGACTCTAAACTTGAGTAGGATCCTACAGAATCCAGCAGGGGATACTTCCAAATAAGGGTTGTGAGCCTGTGCCTCACTTCTGTCTCAGGAATGCTGTTTAAATATTTATACTTGTTTTTTCTTTAAATGAATTGCACTTGGAAATGTGCAGTCCCTGGAGCTTTCCTGCCTGGATTGCAGGTTCCTAAAGCATCCTTGAAAGAATCCAGGAATGCATTTCTGTGGGATATCCACAGAATGATTAAAGTGCAGGCAGTACCAGCTAAAATTAAAGAATGAAACTGCCTGAGTGTTGGATCTCCAAGCAGGAACAAGTGCAGTGAATTATTCCCTGGAATGCTGGAGCAAGAACTGACTGAGTGCTCAGCAGGGTGGAATTGCTGGGCAGGGGCAGCTCCCAGGATCCCTGGCACAGCAGGAGAGGGACACTGGCACCACCTGCTTCACTTTGGGGGCTCTCAGTGCCTCCAGTTCTCAGTCTGAGGTGCTTGGAAAGCCCAGGCCAACCTGGATTTTGGTTTTTTTTGTGGGATTCACATCCCAGTTGTCACTTCACTGATCACTGCCCAGCAGGGTCAGGCTTGTCCTGACTCAGAACTCCACCCACCCAAGTGGAGTGAAAATGTTTGGGGTTGGAAATGTCCTTTGTAAAGCTGAAATGAATGCCCAGGCTGCAGGGGGAGGTCAGTGATTGTAGCTGATTTATTGTGCCCTTTTCCAGATAGCTTTGGCTTTGCAGCATTGCCACTCACTAAACATTGCACACAGAGACCTCAAGCCTGAGAATCTCCTCTTCAAGGATAACTCTCTGGTAAGATGAACGTTTGGAATTCTTTTGCTGCTGAATTCTGTAGAATGGCTCAAGGGTGGCTCTCAGAGTGGTGGTGAAATGACATGAGTGTTTTGGTGACAAAATTGAATCACCTGCATGCACTTGGTGCTTTTCCATCCCCTGATCTCCTTGGAGGGCAGTGAGTCCCTGCTGCTGTCAAACAGGAGTCAGGTTCCTCACCTCAACACAGAATCCAGCTCTTCCCCCTCATCAGGATGTTCTGACCCTCTCCCTAGAGGTGCTTTGATAGATCCAAACAATTCCTTGTCTCTCCTGCTCACCAGCAGCCTGGATATGCAGTGACCCCCCCCCTGCAAGGGGCTCAGTGCATTCCCAATCCCTCAGGGGGCTGTTCCTGGCCCAGAGCACCCAGAAAAGCAAAACCTCTCTTTGGAAAGGTCAGTTTGTGACCTTCCAGCTGCCTGGTGCAGTGTGAGGGTATAAATACAGTGAGGTGGATGTCTGGAAAAGGTGAGATGGGGACAGGGGGAGAATTATGTGTTAGAAAAGCTGATTTAATGAGATTTGTCTAACAAAGCCTCTTCTCCTGTTCTAGGATGCACCTGTTAAATTGTGTGACTTTGGGTTTGCCAAAGTAGACCAAGGTGACTTGATGACACCTCAGTTCACTCCCTATTATGTAGCACCTCAGGTAACAACCACCAGTTCCTGCTCTGGGCTAAAGGGGGATCAATTATTGCCTTATTCTCCATATCCACATCATTTTAACCCCACTTGCTGTCCTGGGAAGGGCTCTGGGTGCAGGAATCTTGCAGGAATCACTCCACTCTGGAGCTGGAGTGCCACAGGGTTCTGTTGATAAAGCAAATTTCCCAGCCTCTGCTCAGCACTGATGGTGACAATTGGCTTTTAGCTGTATTAAAGCAGCTGGTTTGGAGAAATCCCTGCTTTGCCATCCTTCTTCCAGCTCAAGCTCATTCAGAATTCCATTAAAAAGGACTTTGCTGGAACAAAAAGGTTCTGAAAAGGTGGTTGCTCACAAAGGGCAGAGGGTTGGTACCTGGGCACCTTGGCCTGGCCTCCCTGTCATTAAACACAATCTATAATTTACACACAGGCTGCTCTTTGTAGTGCTGCTTTTCCCCCTCCATCCTATCCTTTGTGTTGGAATCCTGGAGAAAATGAAAAGCAGCTGCAGATGGAGATTTAATTGCAGTGCTGGGCAGCCTGTAATCACTGGGAAGGGCAATTCAGAGAGCAGAGCATGCCCTGAAAATTCCTTCTCATCTGGAGCCTGCTGGGGCTCCCTGCAACCCAAACCCTCAGAGTGGATCAGCAAGGGACACATCTGATGGGATTTGTTCTGGGAGAGGCAAAAAGGGACAGCTCTGGAGCTTGGGTTACCCTCCAAATACACTTTAGGTTCTGGTTCCAAGCATGGAGGGGTTGGAGGTGCTGAGAAACTGCTTTAATTCAGGCAGAACTGGAGATTTCAGTGCCCTGAAATATTGTATATTTTAGTGTTTTCCCCATGTTGAAAGCTCCAGTCTTTCTTAGGGAGAAAAATTGGTCTTCAGAAGCTGGAATAAGTTTCCTAAATGGAAAATCACCAGGAGTGTTTGGCATAGGATTTGCTGGTTGTGTTGCCTGTTCATGAGATGGATTTTTCTTTGTTTTTATTTCCCCTCTCACCAGGTATTGGAGGCACAAAGAAGACATCAGAAAGAAAAGTCTGGTATTATCCCCACCTCTCCAACCCCTTACACTTACAACAAGGTGAGCTAGGATAGTCTTTAAAAGTCTTCCCCACCCCCCTGGTGCTTCTGACAGAGCAAATAATAAAATGTACACTTAGTGCAAACTTAATTAATCATCTTCTAATAAAGGAAAAATATACAAATGCTCTTAAGGAGCATTAATACCAACAAGAATTTGGAGAGAGTAGAATGACTCTGCTGGAGTGAGGCCACGAGGGAAGTTCTTTCACCTCTGTTCAAAGGGAATCTCTTTCCTGCTGCCAGAGTTTCTGGATGTGCAGAGCATTCCTTGTCCAAGCAGCTGTGCCAGAAACTGCTCTGTACCTGGATCTTCTGGAAAACAACCAAGAATTTATTGTGTCGCTGCTGGAATCCTGGCAAAAACATGGCAGGAAATGTCCTGAAAGGTCATAATCTTTTTTTGGGCATTCCAAAACATTTTCCTCCTTATTACCATCACTGTCTCCTGCTGGCTGAGCAGTGCTTGAAGCACTGAGTGTTCTGTGTGTGTGAATTTTAATTGAGATTATCTGGTTTGTGATCCCAGTGTAAAGATTACCCTGATTGCAGCTTTTTAGGGGTGGTTGTTTATTCCACCACGTGGCTGAGCAGGTATTTGATAGGCAGTGTAAGCATTTAGTAGCCTCAGAGAGAGTTAAAGCAAATGTTAATTTGTCTGCATCACAAATCTGCCTTTCCAGGGCTCTGACTGCCTCTCTCCACCCTGGAGAAGCAGGTTGGTGATGGTAGCAGACACTTCTCTTTCTGAACTCTTTACAATGTGCCAGGAGCGTTTCAATATGGAATTTCCTCTTCCCTCTCCTGTCCCTTGATTTGGGATTTCCAGGGTGGCAGTGATTTTGTTTCCATGTGGGATGTGAGGAACTGATCTGTGCAGCCCTGGGTGCAGAGGCTGCTGAGGGAAGGGCCCTGCCCCAGGTGTGATTCTGCAAAAGCAGCACAAACAGGCCCTGAGAGGCTTCCAGGTGCTCTGTCCTTCCATGGCAATCCAGTCCTGGCTCCTTCCTCTCCCTGCTGTCACCACAGCTCTGATTTAATATCCCTGCTGCTTCCTTTGTTGGATGGTTGTTCTCTTTTCAGTCTCCCATTGTAAATAACTGGATTCTTTTATGGGATTGATGGAGTAGGATTCAGGTATCCCAGGAGATGCAATAAACCCTCACACCTCTGCTGTTCCCAGACAATTCCCAGCCACCTGGAAGTTGTTCAGCTTGGAGCACGGAGCTGCCTTGTTCACAGCAGCCAGAATTTATCCACCAAGGTGGATCTGGAGGAGGAGCTGAGCTGGTTCTGTTCCCTTAGGGAATCACACAGAACTTTGATCACATCCCCCCTCTATTTGCTGCAAAGTTCTCCCCTGAGTGCCCCTTTGCTTGCTTGCAGAGCTGTGACCTGTGGTCCCTGGGGGTCATTATCTACGTGATGCTCTGTGGATACCCCCCCTTCTACTCCAAGCACCACAGCAGGACCATTCCCAAGGACATGAGGAAAAAGATCATGACGGGAAGCTTTGAATTCCCCGAGGAAGAGTGGAGCCAGATCTCGGAAATGGCAAAAGACATTGTGAGAAAGTGAGTCTGTGGAGGGAACTCTGGGATGTTTTGATGTTAAGGAGTTGGAAAAGCACCTGGAAATGCCTTATCCCAAGGGTTGTTTTTCCAGCAGTGAGGGGGATTGACTGCAGCTCATCCAGCTGACAAATTCTTTGTTCCATTCAGCATAAACCAAGTCTGGGAAATGTTTTTCTTTCCCTGCCCAAGTGTTTAATTTTCATGTCTCTTCTGTTGGGATGGATTGTGTATGTAGTCTTTAAGGGGAGTGGGAGCACTGAAAGGGTTCCAGTGTAACACAACTGGCACAGATATCCTGGGATAATGTTTAAATTCCTGTGAAAATCAACTGCCTTTATTGGGATGTGATAAATCTGTCCCCTAAAGCCCTGTGCACGTCATACACAGCCAAAAAGAGCCAGGCAGGAGGATGGAGAGGGGGATTTAAGATCTGTCATGAGGTGCCAGACTCAGATAAGGTTTTGCATGGATGTTTTATTCCAAATGCTAATGGAGTCTGTTTTCCATGCAGGGCACATCCCTCAGCTGGGAGTGTTTCAAAGACTTGGTCTGTTTGAGAGCAAGAACGTGGCACTGATTAGGGCTTGACCTCACTTATTTTTGAAAAAGTGACAGGGACTTACTGCCTTTGAATCACCAGAGGAACTGAGAGAATAAAAGCAATATAAATAGGGAAAAAAAAAAAAAAAAAAAAAAAAGTTGGGGAAGTAATTTAGAAGTGTCACTGGCTCCTTGGATGTACTGTAAATTCTCCAAGGATTCACATTGTTTGGAGAGGGTGCTGGGACCTTTTTAGAGCTGTGCAGGAGACCCCCCCAACCTTTCACCAATTTAACTTTCCTTTGTACCAAGGTCAGCTCTTGATTCTCACACACAAACTCCACAGGCAAAAGGTTTCATTGTCTGTTAAAATTCCCATGAAACTCAGCTCTCAGGATGCTGTCACATGGATCCAGGCTGATTTCTGACCTCAGGCTTTATGAGGGTTTGATAATGGGTGTTAGGATTTGGAAAATGCAGGGAAAAGGAAAGCACGTGTGTGGTATCAAAAGTGAACTTAACCTGGCTGGCAGCAAGTGGGATTTCTGAGCTCCCCCATGGTGCTGCTGACATTTTGTACAAGTTATTTCCACTTTCTTGGTACATTAAACAATTGTGCATTGCAGCCAAGAAGCTGATCTGGAGTTGTCTAAGGAAGTGTGAGAAGCTCATGGAGTCATTCCCCTTCTCATTCAGACTTTGGGATGACTTGTCAGCACTCTGTGGGAAATTTTGCTTTTTTATTCAGTTGTGCTCATCATGAGAACACAAATTTGTCTGCAAATACTTTTTCCAGGGTTACATGCTGGAAAAAATTGATTTCATGGAGTTTTCAGCAATCTCAGAATAAAGTTGCTTTTTATTTTGTGGAGCTGGAAACAAAGTGTTCATTACTTGAGGACTTTGCAGTGGGGGAGAAAAGCTGAGGAGGGGGGTGGTGGGAGCAGTGAATCCTGCAAAGTTTCCATGCCCAGAGTCCTTGGGATGAGTGTAACCTGTTCTGGGGATGAGCTCTGGGAGTGCATTTCCAGTCTGGATCATTTCCAGTTCCTCTGGAAGGTGATTTCCCAGCTGGGAGCAGCAGCTGTGGGATTCAGCAGCACAGGGCTGTGAGCAGGGACAGCATTGAACCACAGCAAGGTCAGGGAACTCGGACACATTCTGGGCTCATTTTGGAGCAGTCTGTGCTCGTGGAGAAGCTGCTTTTTTGGCCTTTAAAATACTTAAACGCTCTGTAAATCAACAAACCCTTTCTTAGGGATTTCTTCTTTCCTCCCCAGGCTGCTGAAAGTCAAACCTGAGGAACGCCTGACCATTGAGGGGGTGTTGGACCATCCCTGGCTCAATTCCACGGAGGCCCTGGACAACATCCTGCCCTCTGCCCAGCTGATGATGGACAAGGTCTGAACAGCAGTGACTTGGTCAGGGATGTTGCAGAGGAGGAGCAGGAGAGCTCTGGGATTGGGCTTTTTTTGATGTGGGGCTTTTTTTGATGTGGGGCTTTTTTGAAGAGCCTGAGATCTTAGAAAATGGGAACAGAAATGAAAGTGGAAATAAAATGTGAAATTTGGGCTTGAAGGAGGTGCTCTCAGGTTGGTGGTAACGAGCAGCCACATGCTGGTGGTAGAAAGCAAAGCCTGAGGAAACTTCCAGAGGTCTTTCCTCTTTTTACCAGGTTTTATCCCCACTACAGCAATGACCTCACTAATGAAACAAACAGTCCTCGTTTCCTTTAATTTCTGCCCAAAGAGGATTTCAGTCCATCTTGTGAGCATGAGAAGGACATGATCCTTTGTCCTGTTTCTCCCTGGGATGTTTTGTCACTGATTTTAGTTCCAACCATGCCTGCCTTCGTGCAAACCTGATTTTTCTTTCACATCTCCAAAATAAATCAGATTTTGGTGCCTGTTTTCTTCGCCCACAGCAAACACTTTCCATGTGTAGCACTAAGTGCCCTTTTTGTCTTTCCAGGCCATGGTGGCAGGGATCCAACAGGCTCATGCAGAACAACTGGCAAACATGAGAATCCAGGACCTCAAAGTGAGCCTGAAGCCCCTTCACTCGGTGAACAACCCTATCCTGCGCAAGAGGAAACTCCTGGGGTAACTCCAGAGCTGGGTTTGAAGGGACAAACTGGAGCCAGCTGGGGTGGCTGAGGAATGGCTTTGGGAATGGCACAGGCTCAGTTTTGGTGGTTTAACACACTTTTGGTGTTGCTCAGACAAGTAGTAGTGGCACAGTGTGGTTTTTCTGCCAAGGTGTGGCAGTGAGGGCAGGAAGGAGGTTGGACACTGTTCCTGCATTGAACAGATTCCTTAGGGGGTGATGGGTCACATGTGAGATAAGGCAAACTGGGAGACAGAATTCCAAGATCTTTTTTCTCATCCTGACATTTATTTACTGAAGAAGGCAGGTAGCCTCTCTCCCTCTCTTTGTTCGAGTTAATCTGAAAAACAGACTCGTACATTTGAGGGTTACCCTTATTTGAAGTAATTTAAGCACTATTTCTTTTTCTCCATACTCAAAATGATCTCATAATACAGAACAAGAATTATAATTAACTCTGAACCTGTCTCCCAGTTTCCCAGAGAGGCAAGGAGCTGTGTTATACTGGAGCAGTTACACAACGAGTAACGAGCTTGAGCTGAGCCCAAATTTCTAATTATTTCCTCCTTGTTCTTGTGCAGCACCAAGCCAAAGGATGGTGTTTACATCCACGACCCCGAGAATGGAAGCAACGATTCCAACGTGGCCCTGGAGAAGCTGAGAGATGTGATTGCTCAGTGCATTCTACCACAGGCTGGTAAAGGTTGCCACTTTTAAGAACGTTTTATTCCTAAATGTGCAAGACCCCGGCTTTGGGTCTGTCTGTGTTTGGTGAGGAAGGAAGAACAAAACTCCTGAGCAGCCTCTGAGCTAAGATTTGGGTTCATGTGGAATTTTAGGGACATGCAGAGCTGTTAAAAGGACTTTCAAGCAGGAATATTTGGTTGAAAGGCCGTTTCCTGGTTTGTGTGGGGTCAGCAGGAATAACTGCTGGGTTTGCTGAGCCCTGAGTGAGGCACGAGGCCAAACCTGTGTCCCTTTGTTGTCCCAAACAGGAGAGAATGAAGATGAGAAGCTGAATGAAGTGATGCAGGAGGCCTGGAAATACAACAGGGAATGCAAATTGCTGCGAGACACCCTGCAGAGCTTCAGCTGGAATGGTGAGAATTCCTGCTCTCCCACAGGGAATGCAGAAAAGGGGGAAGCACAGACCTCCTGCTGTGGAGGTAACCCCAGATTTGTTGGGTTTGGGCTGATTTAGGTTTTTGACACTGTTCCATCCCTTTTGCCAGAATTGCTGGTCCCAAAATGGGGGTGGAAATGTTGCTTTGAAATTTCTGTTTGAGGGTCAGGGTTGAGTTTTCAGAGGCACCAAGAATGTAACAGCACAAAGGGATGATGATAGAAAAAGGGGAATTTTAAACAGCCAGAGGGCAGGGATAGATGGGATATGTGCAAAAAACCCTTCCCTGTGAGAGTGGGGATGCCCTGCACAGGGTGCCCAGAGCAGCTGTGGCTGCCCCATCCCTGGAAGTGTCCAAGGAGGGGTTGGACAGGGCTTGGAGCACCCTGGGCTAGTGAAAGGTGTCCCTGCCCAGGGAGTGGAACCAGGTGACCTTTAAGGACCTTCCCAGCCATTCCAGGATTCTCTGATCCTTTTAGGAACCTCTTCAGCTGTGCTGAGCTGCTTTCCATCCAGCTGTTCATTCCCTTTTTCTGCTGGAGGCTGCTCCTCCCTGTCAGCAGCTCTGCTTGGGTGGGAAGCAGAATTAAACCAGGACAATCACCTTGAGAATGCTCAGGTGGCTCCTGGACAGAAGAGGCTCCAGGAGCAGGAGCTGATGGATATAAGGGACCAGGAGCACCAGCCAGCTTCACAGGAGCTTGATCCTGCTTCCTCCTCTGTCTGTTTGCTTGGCTTTAATTGGGATTTTTAATTGCTCAGTTTTTCCAACAGAACTATGTCTGTAATTCCTTTTGGATCCTGTGCTGCTTTTGCCCTAAGTCTGTATGAAGCATTATTTAATTCCAGCTGGGATTGCTTTCCTCCTTGTGCCCAGCTCCAGCTGATTCCCTGTTTTTTCCCTTCCAGGCAGAGGATTCACAGACAAAGTGGATCGACTAAAACTGGCAGAAATTGTAAAACAAGTGATTGAAGAGCAGACAAACTCCCACGACTCTCAATAGCTGGAGCTTCTTAATCTTATTTTTTTTACCATTTAAGATTTATTCTTTAACTGTAAAAAGTATTTTTATGTAAATTAATAAATCATAATTATTTCATTAAATTTCCATACTGCTTGAAAATGCTGTATAGTTGTAGATACAAAAAAAAAAAATCATTGGTACTGTGATATTTTTTTAAAACTCAGTTCCTTGAGGTATATATGATCACTTATGTACTGTTAATCATGAGCCCCCCCAAATGGGGTGGATTTTATTGTTAAAAACCATTCTTTTTCTTAATAACCAGTTGCAGAAGCTGCCTTTCACCTGCCACATCCAGCCCCTGCAGTGACTGTATGCGAAGGAGAGCCACAGTTTCTCAAGCCCCTGCTCAGTGAGTACTTGAAGCAAGTGCTGTGAAAAGCAAATTCACAGCTCCCCTTGGCACTTCAATTCCAGGTCTTTAGGTAGAGAAAAATCAATTAAATACCCTTCAGTTTGGCTTGGTGCTTTGCCCAGGCACCTGAGGCCATGTGCTTGCTGAAATTTTCAGTTCTGAGCAGTGACTCTCTTTTTTTTTGTCGTCTTCCCCATCTCCCTCAGACCTTCTTTAAGGCTTAACCTCCTCTCTTTCTTCCTCCTCATCTTCCTCAGAGCTTTTTTTATGGCTGAATCAGCCATTCAGCACAAAACTCTTCTTTTTCTCACCTTGTCCAACAGCAGAACAGAAGAATGTTTAAATCCTTATGCACAAATTATTTTAATTTCCACGGTGGGATCTTCTATGGACCGAGACCAGCCTGGGGTTTGTTTGTTTGGGATCCACCCCCCATATTCCCATTCTTTCCTTCCTAGAAGATCCAAGGCTTGGGTTCTGACTTGTCCTCTTGTTTGGCAGAGCTCCCAGTGCTCTGGGGAACCCCTGGGATTTATCTCTGGAGCCCAAATTCCCGTCTCTGATGCCTTCGAGCTCCTCCTTAGGGGAGCCACAACTGCAGGGCTGCTCCTTGGCTGCCTCCCCCAGGGCAGGTTCTTACTCTAGTCTGGAACATTGGCTCCAAAAGCTGCTTTTTTAAATCCTGATAAAGCAAACCAATGGCAAGAATCTGTACATAGTTCTAGTTTTCTACCTTTTCTGCTTCTCTTTCTTTGGAGATCGGGTGGAGGCTTTTTATAGAGCTATTTTGGTACCAAATCCGTGCAGGCTGAGTTTGGTCTGCAGACTGAAGTGCCAACCCAGGGCCCTCAGTGACCACTCCTGAACGTTCTTGTCTTTCACAGCTCATCCATTTTTGGGTTTACATTGACAAACCTGAGCCATGAATCTCCCAGTTCTCTCTTACAAAAGTCCAGCCTTGTTCTTTTTGTTGTCTCTTTTCTATACCAAAACTTCCTTGCAGCTTTAGCTGGATGGCAAAGCGGTGTCTGACTCTTTCTATACAATTTTCTAAACAGTGACTTGTTTTTTCTACATGAAGGAGATGCTTTGTTTCCTGTTCTCTTGTCAGCTTTCCTTAATCCTGTGGACAGTTTTCCAATGCCTGGTTTATTGCAGGGTAAGCACAGTCCCTGCTTATCCATCCTCTGATGGGAGCAGGGAGTGTTTGTGTGAGCTGGAATTTTACCTCTGACACTACCTGGAATATTTGTGCACTGATCTGTTGATGAAAACTGAAGAGAATTAGCAAAAAATTGAGAGGTTTTGTCATTTTTTGCCTGTACCACCAAGCCCTGTTACGTGCATTTCTGTCCTTGCTCTAATTCTAGGTCATGTCTTGAAATTGTTTCATTTTGAACTTGAAATCCATATTTGTTTCTGGGAAATTGAAACTTTCAAGTGTGGCATATAGAGATGGAAACAAGGAATCACCTTTGTTAGAATGGCAGAGCAAAAAAATCCCCTCCAAAAGCACTTTGTGACTCTGTCCTCCCAGGAGGAAAATCCTCAGGCAGTTTTTTTGGGAGCCAGAATTTGTTGGAAGTGCAGTCAGGGGGGAAGGTGGGATTCTGATGTGTGTTAGAGGATTCCTCCTTTTCTTCACCCCTTAAGTGCTGCTGATCCCAAGGTGGGAACATAATCCAAGGGCTTTTGCCAAAAGGAACTGCTTTTGATGGATTTAATCTATATCTTCTTGTCTGTGATAAATAAGAAAGGCCTGATCTGATGCAGAGGGAGGAGGGACAGATTAAGAAAACACAATTTGAAGACTCAAGGTCAAATGATTTTGTTTCTGTAAGAAAGTTGATTTTTTTTTACTCTTGGAAAAATTCTTTTACATTTCAAAGTTCAATAACTTTTAATGGATTCACTTACATGTTTAAAAGTAGCATTTGACTTTCTCCTTCCAGTGTTTAGTTTATTTTTCAGTTGAAGCAAGTGCAAGACACTGTCCTGATTCTCTGAGGTTTGACTTGGTAATAAATCTACTGATGCTTTATAGCAGACTGTGAATATTGTAAATATCTCGAGCTGGAAGTGTGGGATCAAAGAAGAATTTCTTTGTACAAACACTAAAAATATGTGGGAAAGCTCTGGAGGTTGTTGGGTTGTTTTTTTTTAAGAATTTTATTTAAGAAAAATCTCTGAAATCATTTGACCTTTTCAAAATTTTCTGTGTAACTGGCTTCTCCTGTGACTTGATTATTTGAAGCTTTTCTATATATATTAAAATTAGGAGAACCTGATTAGTGAAAGAGATTTTGATTGGAAATAGGAACATGTCAAAGTTTTGCTGTCATTACTTCTGAATTTTCTTTTTGGAAACCTAAGTCTGTCCCCATGTTTAACTCCTGTGTGTTAAAATGTTCTCATTCCTCCTTCTCAGTGTTCCCTGTTAGTTCCTTTTGGATCAGTATTACATTGTAAATATTACCCATCCTGTATATAAATGATTTTACTAAACTCAAAAGTTCCTGGCTGCTTTTGTTTGGTTCCCAAATCCCTGCAGGAGAGAAGGAAGGAAGGAAGGAGCAGGATTCTCCTGCCACCCTGCTTTTCCCTGGAAGTGTCCAGAAGGTGTGGATGCATCACTGGGGGGTGTGCTTAGTGGTGAACACAGTGGTGCTGGGTTAATTTTTGGATTTTATGGTCTTACAGGGCTTTTCCAGCCTTAAAGAATCCATGATTCCATTATTCTGCCACTCCCATCCCACCTCCCTTATCCATGGGAATTAAGCACTCGAAATGAGGCTTTGAGATGAAATGGGGACTGACACGAGAGGCTGGATAAATCCCTAGGAAATCCTGGGCTCTGCTTGGCAACATAACCCAAAATTGCCTTTTTTAAGCCCAGCTTTCCATCAGATGGCAGCAGCAGCTGCCCAGTGCTCCCAGTTAACCCCTGGGGGCTGTGGGATTGGACTGGGCAGTCAGGGAAGGGAGGGATGAGTCCTTTTGCCTTCAGTGACACTGGAAATGGGAATCAGTTCCTCTGGGATGATGATCCTTGCAGGTGCTTGAAGTGGGAGTGGTGGCGCTGAGAAATGGATCTGCCTTTGTTCCTGCTGGTCCTGTGCTTTTCCAGGGAGCAGGGAGGGCTTCCCCTCACCGTCCTGGGGTGGCACCTGGACCCTTCCTGCCTCTGGGGATGGTTTTGTTATCCTTGAGCTCGGCTTGGTGACAGGAACCAGGCACATCCTTGTCCTGGGAGCATTTCAGGACACAGGATGGGGACAGTTGTGAGGGCTCTGGCTCCTTCCTTGTAAGAGAATTTCCCTCTCTTGGTGCCTTTGAGGAATTCAGAGTGGGTTGGGTGGTGAGTGACCCTCGGAGCATCCACATTGGGAAAGGGACTGAGGGAACAATTTCCTGGGAACACTTAGAGCAGCCAACCCAGCTGTGAGTGCCCAGGGAATGGCTCTTTCCAGCAAGAACTCCCCTCAAACAAACACTGAGTGAGTGCTGAGCTGTCTGAGGAGCCCTGGGAATGTGTCAGCACCCACTGCCAGCTCTGATGGTCCATGAGCAATCCAATCATTGTTTCCCGGGTAAGCTTCCAGCACTTAGGAAGCCTTAATCCCCTTTTAAACAAATTGCACAGGCTCCACAAACGGGGTCAGTCCCAGCAGGGTGCAGGAGACTCTCAGGGATGAGAGTGGGTGTGGTTCATGCCCTGCCAGGGCACGGATCCCATCCTCCCCATGGAATATTTGCCTTGGAAGTGGGGCTGGAGAAACCCAGAGTCATCCATGTCCAAACTTGGGGACTAGAGGAAGATTTGAAGGACCAGGTGGAAGAAGATGGCTGAAAACCTTGTTTTTAATCCTGTGGAACAGCAAAATTGAACTGTTTGACTCAGTCTGTAAGAGAAAATAAGTCATTGACCAAACCTCCAGGGCCCTGGTGTGACTTACCCAGAGTTTACACAGTTATGTTGTGTAAGTTAATTACACAAAGCTGGAGTATTTCCTCTTCTTGTCTAACCTGCTATGAGAAAAATTTGGGTTGGACCCAAAAAGTGAAGCTGTTGGAAAATAACGAGTGTAAAGGTAAAGAGTTGTTTTCAACACAGCTTAAAATCTGGTTTATTTCCTCTAGAATGGTGGGACCTCAGTAAATAATTCATGGGAACATCTGGAAATGCAAAGAGAGACTCAGACAAAGTCCTGCTCACCTGGTTCTGGAGAGATGCTCCACAGGCTCGAAGCAGCTGATTTTTGGGAGTATTGTGGCTGAGCAGGAGTTGGCAGGAAGAATAGGAATGTGCAGAAATTCCAGGCAGGTTTTGTCCTGCTTTGCAATTCTTCACTCCCTGCAATTGGTTCTTAGGGTGGTGCAAATTCTCACGGTTAGAGTGAATTAAAAGGCAGAGATTGAAAAATACTCATTTGGCTTTACTGTTGATTTGTAAAGGCAAGGACTTGGAGAAATAAAGTAAAACATCTTCTGCCCAAACCTCCAAGGAGCTGGACCAGGTCTCTGAGCCCTTACATGGGGTTTGCAGCATTTCTCGATATATTTCCAGGAGGGGAAAGTCTGGACTAAAGATTTACCACGTTGAAAGAATCCATCAAATAAATAACTATTCCATATAAAAGTTCCACCGCGGCTCTGGAACAGGAGGAGCTGGGAGGGCTCTGCCTCTCTCCTCGCAGGCAGGGCTGCATCACAGCAGGGTGGAGGAGGAGCCCTCGGTGTCGGGCGGGCCGGCGGGGGCCGTGCTGGAGTAGAATTTTTTCTGGGAGCGCAGGAGCGGGGTCTGCGTGTCCACATCCCGACGGGAGCCGCGCTTTAGGGACAGGAACACGTGCTGGGTCCAGCCGTACACCAGGCAGTTCAGGAGCCCCTGGGATGCGGCGGTGAGAGCCTGGGAGAGAGCACAGGGGAATCAGGGATGCCAGCACTGCTCCGTGCTCCCTGGAAAACTTCCCCCCGCCCAGCAGGGGCTTATCTGTCCTGTGATAGAGAAGTCGTGCTGTTATTTTAATAAATGTTTAATGAATATCTAATTAAATAGAAATGCTGTACAGATATATTTTAAATATATTTGTATATTAAATAAATATGTAATTTAAAAAAAAGTCTAACTTCTGCCTCAGGCACAGGAAGGAGTTGGACGAGTGTTATTAAGGAATACACAGTTAGAGACTTAAGGACACAGGGAAAACTTAAAAACATGGCAAAAAACCCCCAGTTTCTGGGGATCCTTTCTAGTTCTATTTGCTACAATTTCCATAATCACAGAATCAGAGGTTGGAAAGGACCTTTGAGGTCACCAAGTCCAAACATCACTGTGTTGACCTCTAAACTGTTGTGGTGCTGGGATTTTGGGTACAGAGATCTTTTCAAGCCTGTGAAAAACATAAACCACCAAACCAAGATCTTTGCCAAGCAAAAGCACAGATCAGACTTGGGCTCACACAGCAGAGATCCTTGTCCAGCTGCATCCAGCAGGGATGCAGGGCAGGAGACTCAAGGTGAGAAGGCAGAGCCTGGGAGGCTGCAGGGGCAGACATTTACCTGCAGGATCAGCAGAGCCATGTAGATTTTGCTGGTTGTTGAAGCAGTCAACTTCAGGATTCCAAGGAGGACAGCTGTGGGAAGGAATGGATGAGAAGGTGAAGTAAACCCCACCTCTCTGGGGTTCCACAGGGAGATGCTGTGGGAGGAATTCTCTGCTCACCTGGGGCCCAGCAGCAGAAGAAGGTGACTGGGTAAAAAACCACCCTTTGTTCCACCATCTTAATCATGGCCCACTGCTGATCCCCCAGGAATCCTGTGGAGTTCACAAACCTTTTGTACAGACCTCGGGCCTGACTCAGGATAACCTGAAAAAGAACAGCCAAATGTTACTGTACAGGCTGTGATCTGCTGGGTTCATCCAGGATGGATCCCAGTCTGTCCAACCTTTTCACACAGCACTGAAATCCTGCAGGAGGTGTTGCTGTGCACGTGGCCTTTTCTAAACTGAAGACTCTGAATTGATTTTAGAATCATTAAATTGTTCAGGCTGGAAAAAGATCTCTAAGATCATGCAGTCTAACCATTAATCACCTCTTGCTGACCCATGCAGGAGGCGATCTCTTCTGCCAAGCTCCAAGCCTTTGAAATCCTGCTAAATATTTCTGGGATGGGTTGACAGGACACGGGGCTCCAGATGGATTTATCTGGTGGCACAGGGATATTTACCCTCCCCTACCACCCTTTCCAAAAGGGAAGCAGAACCCTGCCCTATTTACAAAGAGCATGGAGTGAGCAGACAAGGGGGAATGGATTAAAAACTGAGAGCAGGGTTTGATGGGATATTGGGAGGAAATCCTTCCCAGAGCAGCTGTGGCTGCCCCTGGATGTGTCCAAGGCCAGGCTGGACAGAGCTTGGAGCAACCTGGAATAGTGGAAGGCATCCCTGCCCATAGCAGTGAGCAGCACTGGATGAGTTTAAGACACCTTCCCACCCAAACCATCCATGATTCCATGATCCAAGGGCTACCCAAGGAGCATCCTTACCAGGATGGCCAGGAAGCTGATGAGGAAGGAGACGAGGAAGACGCCGATGCCGTAGAAATGCATCACGCTGCAAACGGAGCCGCTGGGGCCCTGGGGCTCGCTGGGGGCCTCGGCCACCTCCGTGTGCATCAGGAGACACCTGTGGGACACAGGGAAGAGCCTGAGCTCCTGCCCACCCCCAGCAGCCCTGGGGGGGTCTCACCCGTGGGGAAGCTCACCCGTGCTTCTGGCTGAAGTTCTGGTAGCAATTGCTGCTGTTGCCCAGGCAGAACACGGGCACCATGAGGAGGAAAGGGATCAGGCTGAGAGGAGAAAGGACAGCACAGTCCTGGGTTACTGCACTGCTCTGCTTGGGCACTGCTTGGCTTTTCTACCATCACTACAGAGGGCTTAAATTTGTTTTTATTGGCACTGATCTGGAAAAGTATTTTATCAGCTTTATCAGCATCAGGGCTTTCATTTGTGAGGGCTAATCATTGGTAAAGGGAAACCTTCTGGAAAACCACATCCAGTTAATAAAGTTATCATTAACTTGGTTGAAAAAACCCTCTTACTCGGCATTCATGAGGTGGCTGTGCTGTTAATGATGAGCTTTACAGCTTTTTAGGTAAAACTTGGTTCAAAACAGCTAGGAAGCAGGGAGCAGCACACTGCAGTTTACCAAATCCACACTCTCCCACCAGGGAGAATTAACTCTTACCAAATCCAAACCCAATTCCCCCTTGCCAATCCAATTCCCCCTCTGCCAGGGGGAATAAAATCTTACCTTGACAAGATCGTTGCTATTCGGCCAAAACAACTTGCATAATCTACAACCTGCAAAATCCAAAAATCTTAATTAAATTATTTCTGTGCAGCCCCTGCTTCACAGGAAGCAGCTTCCAGGGAGCATTTCAGCAGCTTAGCCTGCTGCTCCTGAACTCACAGATGGAATATCTGGGATGTAAAGTTTGCTGTGCACAGCAAATGTGTGGGGAAATGTAGAGCAGTGGGGCTGATGGGTTTGTTGGGAAGAGCTGCAGAAGGAATGTGCCATCTTGCAGGAATACCTGGGGTATTCCCCAGCCTGGTCATGGCAGGGGTGGTGCCTCCCTGTTTAGGTGTGAGGGAGGAATTAACTGCAAGGAGAGATTTTGGTCACGGGGTGTGCGAAGTGTTTGCTCAGTCTGCAATGCAGGGAGGGTTTTCCTGAGTGTTGTGTCCTTGTCCCCGGTTCCCAGCCTTTCCACTCACCTGGGGGGGCACCCTGAAGAGGTTCTGGTTGTATTTCACCTTGAGGTCCATGTACAGGTGCCAGGTGTAGTTGACAGTGTAGAGAAAAGAGGCCACGTAGAATATCTGAGAAATAAACCCAACATTTCAGTCCTGGAGTAACAATTCCTGTAGCATGTTTAGTCCCTCCCAAATTCCATGGAACAGAGGCAGGATGATGAACACCTGCCAAAGGTGAGGGTCCAAGCACAGGGGCTGTGCTCACATCCAGCTGGGAAGAGCCAGGCTGGAGAGAAATTCCCACTTTAAACCCCACAAAAGCAGCTTTGGCCACAGACAGAACCAATGACAGCAGGACTGTCTTATAAATTAAAACCTTTGTGATCTGCCTCATTTTTTTGGCTCAGAGCCTGGCAGTGAGGGTTTCAGAGGCACTTGGACTCTCTTAATGCTATGTCCATTAGGAAACAAAGCACAGATGTGACATTTAGATTTGCTTCTTGCATAATGAGCTCACTACGCAGAGAATTCACGGAAACTGAAAACAATTGGATATTTCAAGAGGAATGTGAGGGCAGATATTCTCTGCCATCAGCCTGAATTAACATCCCAAAAACCTTTTCTTCCTCCATGGGAAAAGGAGAAAAGGTAGAGCACACTGAGAGTTTCACAGCCTTTGATTCCAGCTTGAGATGAGTCCAGTCATCTAAAACTTCCTATAAACGCCCCCAAATCTTGATCAAATTTGTTTCCAAATTCATGCTTGCTCCAGGCTGCCTAATCACATGCATGTGCATGTGCTGTGCTTCTCATAGGAAACACAAACTTCAGTGGCAAAGGCAAAGAGGAAGGGCTGGGCAAGGGAATTACTGGTTTGGTTTTGTTTTTTTTTTATTTTCTGTGGCTTTGCTGCCCTTTGCCAAAAAGGATAAGGAGCACAGATTTACCACCCTGGTATCATCCATGGCTGGGAAAGTGGTCACTAAACAAACTTGGCCTCCTTCACTGGGGCTGTGAATGCTCTTGGCTGGCTCAAGAGGCTGAGTCCAAGGGCTGCCACAGGAACATTGCAGTGACTTTCCAGCTCATTAAATGAGTTTTAATGAGGGGCTGTTGCCCTTTTCCAACTACTTCCAGAGAAGGCCAAAACAGTCCACAAGGATCATTCTCTTGCACTTCAGGACGCCTGGGAGAGGCTCATGAAATGTCAGTGCTGCCTTCTGGAACAGGGACCCAAATGCCACTTGTGAAGATGCCAGCAGGAAGGGAAGGGAATTCTGCTCTCCTGAGCCCCAGCTTTGGGGCTGGGGACAGTCCTGCAGCACTGCCCATGAGGAGATAAAGCAGAGACACAAGAATCCCTCATTATCCCACTTGTGTGGCTCCCATTGTGCTGCCCAGCATGAGCAGAGCCTGCCAGGACATTATTAGGCCACTGGAACTGAACTGGAAGAACGTGGGGGAGTTGTGCAATTATAACCACAATATCCATGCTGGACTTCATTATTGCAATGCAGGAGGAGGAGAGAATGAGGGACAGCAAAGGGAGCAGTATTTACACTCATATCAATCAAAGCTCTGGGGCTGAAAGAGAGAAAACCCAAGAAACAAAGCAATCTCCTCCCCTATGACACAGATGGACACTGGGCACCTCTATCCACTGCCACATCAGCCTGTGGTGGCAAATAATGGCAAACAGCCTGAATGAAGCAAAATATTGCCCTGCTCCTAAGGCAGTGCCTTAACACATCACAAGGACTCCAGGATGAGTCTCTCCAAGGGCTGCAAACTCTGCTGGGCTGTCCCTGCCCGTCCTCCCCATGGCACATCCGACACCTGCTGGGTGTTGGTGTGCAGAGAAGCTCCAGGTGCTCGTCAGAGGCACAATGAGATGTTTATTTACTCATTCCATCAGCTTCCAGATCCCTCCTGCCCTGCAGAATCTGCTGGTTTGACCTGTTACTGGCTCCTTCTTACGCACAAGGTGTTCCCACCTCTCAAGGGCACTGCAGGGTGAGGAGGTCCTGCACTGTCACGTGCCCTGGGGGAGAGGTTGCTATGGCAAGGGCTCAGTTTGTTTTAATTTCTCCCAGAGCAAACAGCAGCCACAGCTCTTGGCAGGCACAACCTGGCTCTGCCACCCAGGCAGGCCCTGTGCTGTGGGCACTGGTGGTGGCACACAGGAGAGGAGCCAGGGACAGTGGCTGTGACCCTGCACACCCCAGCACAAGCCCTGTCCTGGAAGGACTGGCCCAAGGCCAGCTCTGCCCACCCAGCATGAACACAAAGCTCCCAACCTTGTCCCACCCTGTGCTGGTGTCCCTGAGAAGCACAGCCACAGGCTGGAAAAGTGAGGGCACAAAAGAACCACAAGTGCAAGGGAGATGAGAAATTACAGGCATATTTTCCATAGCCCACCTATTTCTCCTCTAGCAGTGCAAATTCCCTTCTCCAGGCTGTAAAAAGATCACACCAGCCTAAAGAACTGTCCCCCAGGCAAGGGAAAAACTCAGGAACACCCTTAGTCCTGCTTGCTCCTTCCACCTTCCAGCTCTGAAAGCCTCTCCCAAGCTCTCCTCATTTTCCCATTTACCACCACCTTGAAAACATCTTTGACATCATTCTGTGTCATTCCCAAGTGGCCAAGCTACTCAAACCTCACTGCTTCTCTCAACATGAGATTATTGTGGAGCTAGTAAAGCTGGAGACCAAAGATGAGCCTGGTCAAAATCCAAATCCAGCTGCTGAAACAATCCTGGGCTGCAGAAGCCCATCCCCAGACACACAGCAGCAGGAACAATTCCATCCTGCACTTGAAGCCACTTCCCTGCCCTCTCTGAGGCACATGGAGATCCTTTCCAGCTTTGGATGCTGCTGTTCCATGAGGACATTCAGTTGTGGGAAGCACCACACTCCCAGGGAGCTGCCCAAGCCCACACATTAAGGCTTCCAAAAGCCCCTTGCTCTTCCCAGCCATGTCCTTTAAAAGAAAAATCATTAATTAATAATCATTAATTAATAATTTATGAGTCCAAGCTCAGCCAGACCTGGCAGAGATTTTTGAGAGCTGAGATTTCCTGGTGTTGAAATGGGAACTGGGTGAGGCAACAGCAAACTGCCAGGGAAACAGTGCTCACCCACCCTAATCCAAGTGGTCCCCAGCACAGGGAATCTGCTGTGTCAGTGGGACACAGGCTGAGCTTGTGCTGGTGGAGGATCCTTGGGAAGAGCAAGAACAGGGATGTTCACATGGGTAATTTAAGTCTGAGCTCAAGCAAGTCACAGAATGTGTCTGTTCCCATCCAGGCTGGAGGAAGCACAAAGAGAAATACAAAAGCTGCCATGTGATAGCACAGAGATCCAGGGGCATGAATCCAGTGGGAAAGAGATCGAGTCCCAACTGCTCATTTCACACAAGCAACCACAAAACCCCACACACCAGAGGATCCTGAACCCCAATGTCATTAAATCCCTTTTCCACACAAAGCCAAGAGATCTGCTAAAGCCTGTCTAGAAACAGCCCCCACGGCCACACTCTGCTCACTAGCAAGATTAATTATGACAAATTACGAGGTTAATTACGGAATGTGGTGCCAAGGCCCCTCACCTGTCCTGTGGCCTGCAGGTTGTAGCAGATGAGGTCCTGCTGGGAGGTGGGTGAGCTGTAGAGCAGGGCCCCAGCCAGCCAGCACATGCCCAGGAACAGATCCGAGAGGCTCAGGTAGAAAAGGGGACGCACCTGGAAAAGGGAAAAGCCTCAGCAGGTGTGAGTGGAGTCACAGCCCTCCCACACCACCCAGCTGCAGTTTTACCCTGTTAGCACACACAAAGATATTTAATACAGACTTCCAAAGGTTTTTCTGCAGGTGAAGGAAAATTTTTCAGTAGAGAACAGTGTCCCGCTGCAGTTATTTTGAAAGCCTTAATTGAGGGGAAGTGGGGCAGCTTCAATAAAAAAGTTTCCTCTACTTTCACAAGCAAATTCAAAGAAAAGCTACCAGATGAAAACGTTTCAGCCTCTACTCCTGAATATCATCCTTGTTTTCAGTCCTTTAAAATTCCTACACCAATCATAGCAGAAATTGTGTTCAGACATCAATACCAGGTTATCTGGTGTTACCTGAACACTGTCACCCCCCAGCTCTTCTGAGACAACTCTCCTTGCAGGGAAAATCCACATGGATTTGTGTTCTCAGGAGCTGTTCCAATGCACATTCCCTACTCCACCACTTCTGCCCCAGGATCCAAGAGCAGCATCAAAACTTACAGAAAATATCCCAAATATCCATCATATTACAATTTTGCAGAATGGGACAGGTTGGCAGGAGTTTTAAATAAACACATAGAAATCATATTTTAAATAAAGACATAGAAATCAAACTTTTGGTAAACACGAACCCTGAGGTCTGGAATAACTTGAAACAAACATTTTTCTATGTGTTACATGTCATTTCAGCTGGGGACTAAGGTTGGAGTTATTTTACAAGCTGGATTAATTTCCTCTGAGAGCCATTAGTCTCTGCTGCATCTCGCTGGAAAGGAATCACGTCTCCTTTAACAACAGTTTCCAGCCCATTTCCAGTTTGCACACACTGGCCAGGACTGTAAACACTGCAGGAAAACATTTGTGCAAAATTCTGGCCAACATTTTCCTTGTTAGTGGGAGAGCAGAGATTCTGGAAAAGCAACCTAATTACCCACATTCTTAATTGAAGCCTTTGGTATCTCATTTTCAGCATCCAGGAGAGGAGATTGTGGTGTTTTTCTTTCCCTACAGAAAATTATAATGCTAAACCACAGCATGGAAATACTTCAGGAGGCTTTGATTTTGTATTTTTTTTTTTCCATGGAGTTGAGCTTTTGGTGAGATTTGCCTCAATACTGTCCTGGAAGTAAATTATGCCACCCATTACGTGTTGTACTTGTTCCCATGTGCAAGAAGAGATAGAGATAGGAAGATTGATAAGAGTTAAGGTAAATCTGATTGAGCCAGATTTGTCCTTAGGGCATGAAGGAGCACGAGGCATAAAGATCTGGAGTTAATTTTCTTTTGATTTCACCTATAAATGCCTTTTTTTTAACCAGGCTTTTCCTCGCTGGTGCAGAAATGAAGCCCTGGCATGACAGGCTGGGGGCACTGTCCAGTTTGTGATCAAGGCAGGTTAAACCAAACAGCTCTAAAATAAGCAAAGAAGCCACTTTTGCAATCAAACAGGTGACCTCTTTCTCCAGCACAAGTGCCCTTGGAGCAAGGCACCAGGAGCTGTTTGGGCAGAGACCTGAATAAAGAAGTAGGTGACATAGGGACAAGCTTGCAAAAGGGGAAAGAAAATAACCACTGGTATTTATAAAATAGAGGAAGGGACTGCAAAGATGTAACGATTTACATCCTGGCAGCTCCAGCTGCAGCACACACGGGGACTTGGCTCTGTGGCCATGGCACAGGCACATGCTGAGCTGAAGGTTCTTCCTCAAACCTGTTGAGCTGAGGTTCTTCCTCAAGCCTGTTCAGCTGAGGGTTCTTTCTTGCTTGCCATCATCTCTTCTGAATGATTTATCTCAGGCTGAAGGGTTTTATTGACCCCATAGGGACAGAAAATAGCTTCAAATATGCAATATTTGATTTCTGAGGTTGGGGGCAGGAAGGGAAGTGTTTGTAAGATCCTTCTCCTCCCAGCCTCCAGAGCTGTTTATTTTTAAACGTTTTGCTGTGGGTCCTCATGACTCAGAGAATAAGCTGTTTGTGGCAAGCTTTGATATGGATCTCTTCCAGCCCCTTTGTTTACAAACTTCCAGTTCAGACCCAGACATGAGGACGAGAGGATGGGGAAGTTAATGGAGATTTTGTCACTTTTGAAACCCAGCACCAGATCTCCCCTGGCAGCAGAGGAGCCTGGAAGGCTGATGCAAACCAGTCCCTCCAGCTGGCATCCAGCCCTCCCACCCGGATTTGCAGAAATAATCTGAGCAGAAACATCTGGACCCTCTGGAGCAGGAAGGGCCCATGGGTGACCTGGAGCCATGTGTGGCTCCCAAGCAGCTCCCAAGGCACAGCCCCAGCACATGACTGAGAGCAGAAGGGATCCCGAGTGCTGGCCACGGAAACCAAGGGGATGAGGCTGCTGAGTCACACCAGGACACTGCCAACCCCATCCCCATGCCATTCCAGAGGGGAGGACCCCAGGAGGGAATCACATCTGGGGCTTTCCAGGAGAAGGTTTTGATGTGCACCTTGAGCAGCACAAGCTCAAGCAGGTTTTACATCCTAAGGTGAAGTCCCAGCCTTCGTTCTTCCATGGGAATTGCCTGGAGATCTCCACAGTTTATTCTGGATGTGCTGGGCAGAGCATTTCCAGGAGGTTGGTTGGGAGCAAGGTCCTGCTTGTAAGTGGGACAGATTTGCCCTGCAAACATGGACTCATGTTCTTCTTCCCACTGTGTCATCCAACAATATGTCAGTTGCCTGCATTCCTTGCTTCTCCAGGGACAGCTCCATGAATTCCCTGGAAGTCCCATTCTCTGGACTGCAGATCAAACCCACAAAGAACATGAAGATGAAAGAAGGACAAATACACTGACTTTCTCTGCGTGGTCCACAGGGCAGGCTGAGCCTGCAAAGCCTGGACAGCAAATCCCAGCATCACAGGGATCAGCTTGGCTCACTGCCCCCAGGAAGTCCTGGACACACATTGGGACTGCGTGTGGACATCCAAGCCTGGCAGGATGGGATGGAGGGATGTGGGGTCAGTTTTAGTAGCACACCTGCTCAGAGAAACTCCTCAGAGGCAACCAAAGACCAACACCTGTAAAAGCATTTCCGCAGGGGCAGCTCCAAGTTACACTTCAGCAGTTTTGTGCACAACTTCTCAGCCCCCCAGGAGTTTGGCCCCACTGAGAAGGGCACGCCAAGAAATCCCTGCTCCTGGGAATGACTGGAGGACTTCCCTGGAGCAGCAGGAAGCACAGGACTAAGGAACCTGCTTCTCCCTGCAGCAGCACAGGTTCAAGGTCAGCCTTTTCACCTCCTACCAAGACAAAGAGCCCAATTCTTAGCAAGCCTTCTGCCTCTCAGCTGTTTAACCACATAACCCTGAGACCTGCAGCTGCTCCTAGCAGAGGGGCTGTGCTACAGGTGTGACCAACCTGCAGGGACTGACACCATGGCATAGGGAGGGATAAGGAAGCTCAGACCTTACCTCGGGGGACCGCACTGCGTTTTGGAAGACGGCGTAGGCAATAATTGAGCTGGAACCTACAACGCTGAGAAAACAAAACACAGGTTGGAACAGGAGCGCGTCTGCCTCGCTGGGAGACGCGAGTTCTCTTTTTTCGCTTTTCTGGGTAAAATCATCTTCGCGACGGTAACTCCATGGGCAGCGTGCCGTACCTGAGCATGGCCATGGTGAACTGGATCCACTGGAGCGCAGAGTAGACCTGGGAGAAGGACGGGAGGGAGCTCAGGTGACACAGCCCCAGGCGCGGCAGGAGCGCCCGGGGACCGCGGGGGCCCGGGAGGAGCGGACAGCACGGACTGGGGACCGAGGAGGAACGGCAAGGACCGGGATAGAAGCGGACAGCGCGGACCTGGGAAGGCGGACCGGCGGTGCCGGAGAAAAGCGGGCAGTGCGGGCCGGGGACAGGTACCGGGGAGCGCGGGGTCCCGGGGAGGAGCAGCACGCACCGGGGACTGTGGACAGCGGAGTCCCGAAGAGGAATAAGCAGCACGGAGCGGGGACAGGGACGGGGAGAGGATCGTGCAGCGCTGCCGGTGCCGCAGGGCACGGAACGGGGCGCAGGGCTGGGGAAGGACCGTGAGGGGATGGAGGAGAGACGCGCACCGCGAGGTCCCGGGGAAGGGGCAGCCACTGTCCCTAGGGGTCCCGGTGCCGGCGGAGTTCGCTCACCTCCTGCCAGCCC